>JAZKJV010001077.1:0-272890 GCA_037367405.1 Ottelia alismoides | reverse complement strand
TGACGAAGAGTCCGACGGGTACCTTCTGTTGAAGGGGGAAAAGAGCGGAGCTGGAGCGCTGTTTTGTTGACATGTAAGCCGGATCAAGGTACGTTTTTAATTAATGCATCCTACGGAACATTCAGTTTGGACTGAGATCTTGTAAATTTAAATATTTCAAATGCTTTGTGAGAACTCATAGAACAATGTTATGAGTTTACTATGTCATTTTTGTCTTAATCTTAATATCAATACACGTAGAGAATAAGCAGGAATAAGGAGAGTAAGGGTCTATTCTCTGTTCGACTGGAGGATAGGAATAAGGAAAATAAGGTGAAATAAAGGTAGGTAGGGTAGGATAAATATATGAATAAGAGTGAAATAAGATGGAATAATGGGGAATAGTTGTACCACTGGCAACCGTATCGGGAGGAGAATTGACCCCTTATTCCAGGGCTTATTCTCCTACCAAACAGGGCCTTAGGATTTGTTTGGTTGCTGAGATGGGGTGGGTTAGGGTAACATGAAATGAATAGTAATTGTATGGGATGGTTATGAGGGTTGGAGAAGGTTGGAATAAAAAATGTGATGTGATGTCAATATGATTTGTGATGGAATTCCAACCCAAGAATAGAGAAGGATAAACTGGGTTACCCTGAGGTAACCCCATTACCAAATGGATCCTTAGTTAATTGTTGCTTTTAGATCAGTTAAAGGCTCGATCTTAAAGAATGGTAGAGTAGTTCATTAGTTTTGCTAATGTTTAGCATTGATATGAGTTGTTTTCTATTGCATGCATGTATAAGATAGCAACGCAGTTACGTTAATATAGTTGTTTGTCTTGAAACACAAGTGATGGGTTTGCCAATGCATGTTGTATTATAATGTTATATAGCAATGCAGTCTTTGGTTGTTCCCGTACTATTTTTCAGCGAAATTTGAATGACATATTAAAGGGATATAGTGATGAAAATACATGACAATATTTTTCAAAAAACCACCGAAAAATGGCACAGGAGCAGCCAGTTGGCTACCCTAGAGGACAACCCCATTAAACCCTTACCCAATTATTAAATGCTATAGGAATAACAATAACTGGATAGATGTACCTCCCTTATTCTGGCTCAAATCCACATTGGTAGTAGCGTGTAGCAATAATAACAATGCATGTCAATGATCCAGCCATTGGCCTTCTTAGCACAAGAGTTGCCAATTGTCATGTACAAAGTAATTTATTGTAATACTGGAGTCATTAGTCTTAACCGTCCTACAAACCATCAATAGATCAAAGAGTTATCTCGTATATAGTCATGGATTTTAGATCACTGCACTCATAGGATAAACTGAAAAAATGTGAAATAAATATATGATCAATTATAACATCTTTATATATTACCGTATATATAAGAAAAATCATTAACTTTAGTAATAACGCTATTCTCACTTCCCTTAATCATTTCCTTATCTATGTGTATGTGTCCTTGGGACCTTTTTTTAATAATTATTAAAATATTCTTAATTAATTAAACAACCATCAAATCGTAATATTTAAAAAGGTTTTTATCAGTTGTGCCCCTCCGAGATATCGTAATTTCAGTTATGCCCCTATCTTTTTGGTAATATCAGTTGTGTCCCTCACTCCTTCCCATTCTATCACTTGTGTCCCTCGGGTTAGTTTCCGTCCATCCCTAATACAAACGGACATTAACTTCAAGGACACAAGTGGAATTAATTGAAAAAAATAGACTCAAATGTCCAACTCTTCTTCTTCTTCCTCCCCCATCCTCTTCCTCCCCCTTCTCTTTCTTATCCCAGCCACCTGCTCCTCCAGCGACTCCTCCCGACCGCCCTCAGCCCATCCCTCCGCCCCGAGCTCCTCCCCGGCCCTCGCACCTCCGCTCGGCTCCTCCATGCCCCCCCTGCTCCCCGCCGCCCCATGGGCCTCCCCCTGCCCCGCCCCCCCCCCCCCCCCCCCCGCCCCCGCCCCCTGGGCCTGCCCCACGCCTCCCCCTCCCCTGCCACGTGCCTCCCCCTGCTCCCCGTCGCCCACGTGCCTCCACCTGTCCTCAAGCTCGCCCATGCCCTGAGCTTCCCGCACCCTCCCCCCCCCCTGTCCCGCACCCCCTGACCCCGCCGTTGTTCCGCAACCCCCGACCCCACCGTTGTCCCGCAACCCCCGACCCCGCCGCTGTCCCGCACCCCCCCCTGCCCCTATCCCGCAACCCCTGACCCCGCCCCTGTCTCGCACCCCCCGTCCCTGCCCCAAGCTTCCGCACCCCCCTCCCCCCGGCCCCTATCCCGCACCCCCCGCCCCTGCCCCGAGCTACCCCCCCCCCCCCCCCCCCCCCGCTCGCCTCCTCCTGCCCTCGTGCCTCCCCTGCTCCCGCCCCAGGTCGTCCGCTCGAGCTCCGCCCTGAGCTCCTCCCCCAAGCTCCACCTCCGCCCCTCTTCCCCGACCCTACCTCTCCAGCACCATGCTCTGCTCCATCCTCCCCAGATCGACCCCTGATTTTATTCTGACCATAATACCCTTCTTAACCACACCATGGTTTGAATAAACCATGGTTATTTTAATTTTTTTGACGGGCAATCTGACGGAAGGGCACAAGTGGTGACAGAGAAAGAAGTGAGGGGCATAACTGATATTACCAAAAAGATAGGGGTATAACTGAAATTGTGATATCTCAGAGGGGCACAATTGATAAAAACTCTATTTAAAAATATAGCCATCAATCGCAGGTGTCGATTTGAGGAGTAATGTCCGAATCCGTACCTCAGGTGCCGATTTAGAGGCCAATCCCCACCCGAGAGATCAAAATGCAAATTATCCAAATAAGAAAACTCATTTGGATAATTTGTATTTCCATCCCTCATTTCCTATCAATTGTTTTTTTCAACTAACCTCTTTTGTTATCAAAAGTATGACATTTACCATAAGGATATAATTACATTTGAATGGTAAATGCATATCCTTTATTTTACTGAAGTTGTTCTTTTATTTTTTTAATTATTTTAGTTTATAATTCTTTTCCTTTATTATATTATATATTGACTAGCGATGAAAATAAATTGGATACATATCAGATATGATAATTTTCTTATCCATATTCACATTGTCTATATCGAATACGAATAAAAATCTACGTACGGATATGAGTCAGATGAGAATTTAGGGAACCATATAATTGGATACGAATTCATATAGAATATTCATTGAATATGAATCTGAATAAACAAAAACTGAATAAGAATATTGATCAGCTAATGATAGTATATGAGTATGATTAAATAAAAATAAATTGTGAATTCGATCGAAATGGTATCAAGTATAGAACTGATTTAAAAAGCATGTCATTACAATATATATCATTATGAAGCTATAATCATAGGGGCGCTTTACGGATATAATCGTTGAGGGACGCTTTACGGATACAATATATATACCATTACAAAGTCTTCAGCCTGAGAAACCAATATAGACAGATGCTGAAAAGAATATAATACATATACCATTGCAGATATAATATATATTTAATATATAATATAACGAAAGAAAAGAATTATAAGCTCAAAAATTTGAAAAACTAAAAAGATCATTTTTGGTAATAGAAAGCATGTGCATTTACCATTCAAATGTAACTATCCTTATGGTAAATTTCATACTTTTGATAACAAAAGAGGTTAGTTGAAAAAGTAATTGATAAGAAACAATGGATAGATGTGCAAATTACCCAAATGAGTTTGTCCAAATCTACACCTTGGATAATTTGCATTTCCATCCCTCAAGTGGGGATTGCCCTCCAAATCGACACTTCAAGTGTTGATTCGTAGTTATATTTTAAATATTATGATTTGATGGTTGTTTAATTAATTAAGAATATATCAATAATTATTTAAAAAATCCTTTTGTCCTTGCATCCTTCTTTTGATACAACTTTGACTTTTCTTTGTCATCAATATTCTAGCACTTGCAAAAGCTAATACTTTGTGATAAAACTTCATCGACCTGCAACCTAAAGTTGATCAACTCCATCAATCTACACTTTTTTTCCAATTTTTTTGCTTAAAGGTTGCATGAATATTTTTTATTTTAATGAATTAATATGATTGATTCATCCTTCTTAAGTTAGCATTTAAACTAGAAACTCGTCAACAAAATAAGTAATAAAGAATATGAAATATCCCATCGATCCTTGATCTCAGGGTAATATGACTTCCCTCGATGTTCTGCAATGATTTTTTCTGTTAATTAACATATTACGATACTCAATATTTAAAGAAAATGCTAGTATAGATATCACATATTTAGACGATTGCTGAGATGAATTATGCAATGATGAATAGTAAAATACTTTTTGATATGTATTGCCCAAAATATAAGTTACGAGTAGGGATGCAAACGGTTACATATATACTCGTATCCGATTCGTCACCGTATCCATTTTGTACAGAGTTCGACATCCGTATTCGCATCCGTTTTAAAAGGGATACGGATATGGATATCGTTTTGATATCTGCAAACATCTGTATTTGTATCCGTGTATCCGTTTTTTGTATATAAACATAATCATAGATTTATTTTTAACCCTATATAACATAATTATATACATTCTTTTGTCATATTTGTATAATTTTTATTATACATACACATTTAGTAAATTTTATCATGTGTTTTCCATCCAATTCACATATATTTAAGTTGATTCTATAAAGTATTTCTAACATTACTCGTATGCGATCAATATCCATTTTACATCCGTGTCTGTTTTTTAAGGATATGGTAAAATATTTTTAATATCCGTCAATATATGTATCCCCATCCGTATTCGTATTCAAAAACGAATAAGGATACATTAATACCTATATCCATATCTGTATCGGTCCATTTGCATCCCTAGTTACAAGTCTTGTTAGTCCCACCAAAAAACTCGGATCGTGGGAGGACCAATATCCAAGTAGCCTCCAAAGTCTAAAATTAACAACCATGCAAAATAGGGAACTGAATCCCATAAATTGTAGGAATTACATCTTATCAATGCACGATCCATCAGCGTGAAATCAAGGAAAGAGAAGATACCATGCATTCTTAAGATTGATGATCAAAGATTGGTCGGTATGATTGGATAAAAGTATATCTTTCTGGACCAAGTCTTTGATTTTTACGATCCTCTTCATTAATATCTTTGGATTTCTTGATGATCATGGAACCACGATGACTTATTTCCAGAGACGATAAACAAAAACTTTCCAAATTTGAGCAAGTGTACGAAACTATATAAGGATAGGGGTATCCTCCACAAAGGAAATCAAGCATTGAAACCGCGATTTTCGGTGTGTTAGAAAGGTGACTTTTATGTTGTCGTTGCTCACACTTGAAAACCGTAAAATTCAGATAATATTTGTTCAACTATAAGCCAAGATATATCAAATAATGTATAGGACAAGTAGATGATCGATCAACAGGGCCTCGGCATTTTTACGTGAATTTTTATTCTATTTACAAAGGCATTTTTGACTTTATTGATTCAAATCAAATCCTATTTACTCATATTCCTGAGACCTTAGAATGTATTAAATCTCTGTTACTATGTTCTAGACATTACAAGAATCGAACGAGAATTTTCAAATAATTTTTCAGATTTTGTACTATTTTTGGCGATTTTTTGAAGTGTCAGGGGTACTTATGTAATTTCCAAAAAGCTAAGGGTTGAATGGAAATAAAACTAAATACTAAGGGAGCAATGAAAATTTGTTAATTAAAAAGTGTTTGATGGGTAAATTGCAGAGAAAATAAGAAACTCTAAGAAATTGTAAAAAGGTCCCTGAAGGACTGAAATGTAAATATGAAAAGATGAAATAAAAGAATAGAATTTGTATGATAAATAAAATAACACGAATTGAGTAAATTGCGTAAAAAAGATTAGAGTTTTAACTAATTGTAACGAGGTCCAAAATAAGAAAAAAAATAAAACCATCCTTGGGACCCCTTCTTCTTTCTTGAGTGGCGGAGGTAGAGGTGGAGGTGTTGTGCGGTTATCACCCACGCCAGCCGGCGATGAGGTATGGAGGAGGAGCTGGCAGCCGGGGGTGGTGGAGCTCGAAGCTCCGGTGATGGTGTGCAGATCGGGGGTCGAAGACCTTGTTGGGTTCTCGATGGAGATGGTTCCTTCATCATTTTATAGTTGGTGATGGAGGAGAGGATGAGGTGTATGGGCGTCGTTGGTGTTGAGGGAGGAGGTCAACCACCTCCACGACGATTACAAAGGTGAAGGGCTACGGACGACGGGGAGCGAAAGGGGAGGGAGCAGCATGCGCCTGTGCGGCCTGGAGGAAGAAGAAGAGGGGGGATGACATCATGCTGGTGTCAATGCCCCTTTTTATTTTTTTTATAAAATGTTGACATTAGTTATTTTGTCATGCAGTGTTTTTTTCATTTTTACAGTGTTTTTTTCATTTTTAAAGATAAAAGATAGACAGGATTGGGGACCTTCTTGGATCTCTTTTAAAGTGAACCCAAAAAACATAATGATATTGTCAGAACTTTAATATGGGCTTGGAGCCTATATTTATTGAAAAATTAACTATTTATTGTTTCTCCCTTTTTTAGATTTAATTGGCAAAGAGAATTTAACATAATTTTAGATGGTTGATGAATATGTGATTCATTGTTCTAATTAGTTGAAAATAAAGCTTAGTCACAAGAAATTAGGTTTATTTATATGTTTATATCTAAAAATTTACTTTTATGCACTTGTAAATAATTTACATAAATTAGCATTTTATTTCTGCATTCATAATATGTACATTTTCATCTAACCTCATATATTTTTAATTAATTCTTGCTAATTCCAATTGACCTGAAATGACTCAATTGTGTACATACCACTAACCCCAATCAGCGAAAAATCCTAAAAAATACTAACTTGTACATATTTGAAATAAACTCAAATACTAATTTCAAGATAAAAATCCCTAAACGATGATATCTCTCTCACACAATGTCCAAATATTCTCTTATTTTTGAATTAATGTACATTCAAATGTCTACAAATCAAAATCAAATTCAAAAAAATAGAAGTTCATTTGTGAAAATTAGATTTTGGGACCTAACCGTTCATTGTACATATTCACTGATTTTTTACCCATCATTTCATTTACATATTTCATTCTTTTTAATTTATTTTTTATTTCTTTAATTTAATGCAAGTTTTGACTAGTTGCATAAAAAACAAAATACGAAAAATAGAAAAATAAAGAAAAATACAAGTTCTGACCTAAGACAACTAACTAATTCATATGTATATGCTTCGTTTTCTAAGTATTTTAGCTCACAAAAATCCAAAAAAATGCATTCGCATCCATTGCATTAATTTAGATCATATTTGATTATTGCATGCATTATTCATTCACATAAAACCAATAAAATTACAAACTAAAAAATGCTATTTTATATTCATAGAATATCTTCTGAAAATCACATCTTGCACAGTTGATATCATTTACATCTGAGTACTTCATGAGCATTACCGATTGCATTTAGATGAATGTTGTTCATGTTAGGCATTTTTGTATCAAAGTGCATGTAATATTTTTAATGTATTATCTTTTATTTATTGCATTAGTCAAAAGTTCTCAATCAACACTTTAGTCCATGTGTCTGCATCTGACAGGCCCACGCCGGTGCTTGGTCAGCCAAGTCCTTTAGCCTGGTGACGAATCTGTAATTCATCACTCTAAAAGACATTAATTAAGCTCAGTTTCCAAAAATTCATCTTCATTTTATCAATTATCTTGCATAATTACCATCCATGCATATGTAATTAATAATTGTATTTTATCATGCATAATTGCATAAAATAAGAAGCCAAAAATCACAACCCAATTAACATGTAAAATAAGATAACTTCACAGATTTTTAATTAATACATGTTAACTCCAAATCACCTGAAACCACCTTCATTGTGTACATACTACTAACAAAAAAGAAAAAATACAAAAAAATCACTAACATAAATAATTGACAAATAAACCCAATTAAAACGTTGATATCTTCCCCATACAGTGTTAAATTTCCCGATTAACATAAATAATTTCCCGATTAAAACGTTGATATCTTCCCCATACAGTGTTAAATTTGATCCTACTCACTTTTGAACTGATGTGCATTAACCTACCTTCAAAACAAGACCAATTTCAAGTGAATCGGAGCTCATATGTGAAAGTTGGATTTTTTGCCTCTTTGTACATTGTGTATTTTACCCGATTTCGACCTATTATTTTATGTAAATGTTCGGCTTTTTTATTTTATTTCTTTTCAGTTCATTTCCTTCGATAAAAGTTTTATCAAACACGTAAAAATCTAAATCCAAAATGAGCTTGTAATTAAATAAACTAACTGAGTCCGAATGTTCACTAATCATATGTACAAAAGTCGTCTTTATCGTACTTTACTTTATTTTCCAATTTTCTTAATTATTAAAAGTTCAAAAAACAGAGTAATATGTAAATATCTACCTTTGATTTTATCTTATATTTCCCAATTTTTATCTTATTTTCAATGATAAACAATACAAAACTCAAAAATCAAGGTATTTTATACACAGAGGACCCCAAAAATATCACTTTGTGCAAATGACTTATTTTGATTTTGATCTCTACATGAAAGTTGTAGATCTCATTGAGACGAGCAACTTTTGTGAATAAACTTTTTCAATCTGAAGTTGTTTGCTATTTCTTTTTAATTTTTCTTTTCATTTTAAATTTTTAAATTTTCTAGGAGTAATATGTGGCAACTCCTGGAGGCGCCATGCGTCACCCATTTTTGAGCTTTTAAAATTCATTTATTTATTTAAAAATATAAAATATAAAAATAAATAAAAATAAAAATGTGACATGTGGCACAATCAGGGTCGTCTGATCTCGACCGATCAAACGGCCCTATATCTCCATCCATCCCCAGTTTTCGTAGTCGCCTCCCTCGCGAGCCCAATCTCCGATAACCCTTTCTTATTTGGCCGATGTCACCTCCCTCATCCCATCATCATCTCCAGAAGCCTTGTCTTTTTTGCTTTCGCTGTGAATCTCACGCATCGCTTCTCCCCCTTTCCTTATCGATCGACCGCCACCTTCCACATCGGCCGCCAATCAGATGCTCGTCAGAACTCCATCACCATCCACCTCTAATCTCCATCGCCTCCTTCCTACGCTATTTAAGAATCACCATCGACCCTCAACGAACCCATCCACCGAACACAACAGCAAAGGGTAGAGTCCCACCACAAGAGATGACAGATCCCGTCATCGATTCTTGTCCCCCCATCGCTCGAGGAGATCCGAGGACCTTCATGTCATTGACGCAACACCTCCATTAAGACATTGCTCGCTCGAGTCACCCATACTGTTGAGACCAAGTGCCTAGGTACCACCACCTCCACCTTCTTTCACCTCTATCTCCTCCACTACTTTCTCCACCCTCGCTCGACGTTCCTTCGCATCCACCGCTTCCAATCTTCCCCTCTGATTGTCATCGACGAAGCCCTCTACTACCAAGAGGCCCCAATCCCTCAACCTTTGCCCGTCAATCTACGTTGGACCTCCAGGCGCCACATTCCTCTGCTCCGCCTTCAGTCCTGAACCATTGCCAACCACGTTGCACCTGAGCTTCATCAACAACCTCGAGCACCTTTTTGACTCCACGGCCCTCCAGCCACGCCAGATCCTCGTCGATGCCTCGACGACCGTCGGCCGTGCCTCGGGGCCATCACCATCGTCCACCCCTCCATCGACTCACCTCCATGACCAGCGAGCCACAGACTGTCGTGGTCGACTCCAATGAAGCCTTCTCCCCTCACATGACCCGTACGCGTGGGGGAAGGAATTTTTCATTGATTGCCCCCTACATCCTCCCTCTTCCAATGAGGTCCAACAACACAAGGGGCACGTGAGGCGCACGTACCTCCCTTGGAATTTTATGAAAACCCCTTGAGGCTCATGATAATTCATTTTTAGTCCATGTTCACATTTTGATTTCAATTTCTGATTTTTTCGTCTACAACCATGTGTTTGTTTTGTAAATTAAACATCAGTATTGCATCTATTTATTATTTAAAAGTTTGCATTTTGTTCTACAATTAATTCTAGACATTGTGGCATGCTAGTTATATTTTATGCTATGTGGTTAATTTATAATAATTAATCTTGTGGAAATTTACATATTTCCCCAATTTGTGCTTAAAAATTCATATTAAACTAACTACTGCATAGAAAATTGTCGAAAATTCAGGGATACTAGATGTTGTTATTTACATTGTACCCAAAAAGATTTACATTTACATGCAACATTCATTCTGTAAAAATCATTTTGTGTATTTCAATATTTAATTTCTAATAGGTGTTAATCTCACATTTTTAGGGTTTGGGATTTTTCTGAGATAGATCACATCGTAACATATCTTAATTAATTTTATTTCCTGAAAATACGTGGGCTTAATATTTATGATAACTAATTATTGTAATTCACCTTGTTTGCATTCATTAATTCACTGAATAATCATATTACATCAGAAAATCCTAAAAAATCACAATGCATTTATTTCATTATTACTCACATCTTGGCCATGTTTCGTATTTTTGGACCACTTTTGATCATTGTTCACATTTTTGTCCTTAAAATTGGTCACATTTGCATCTGCATTCAAAAATTGCACTAAAAATACCAAAAAAGTCCGCTTCAAAACAACACACGAACTTTGATAGACATTAACATAGGTTGTTCCTTTGCCTCCTTAAGTTCAACATTGGGACGTGTCCAGGTTAAATAAACATAAAAACCACCTCACGTTATTGAATTAATTAATTGTGTTTTATTTCTTAATTGATTCGGATTGCCCAACTACAACACACAAACGACACATTTACATTCGTACATAATTAATTCTTAATGTTTGCGAATTAACAAAGGACTTTTCATATTCGTCAGATAGCGTCATTGTCGGTGAGGCAAACGGTTTAGTTTTTTGAGAAAATTTAGAGTTAGGTTTTCCACATATTCGGGTAGTCTGACCCCCGAGCCTCATTGTTGTACATTGTCTATTTTTTCTTTATTTTCCTGCATTTATTTATTTTAGTTTATTTCTTTTTTTCTTCTTAGTGTTTATTTTCTTTTTTTTATTTTTTTTATTTTTGTCACTCTCTTCCACTCTTTCTCTCTTATTTTTCATGTGAGGTACCCGATGCAGTGAAGCGGTCTTCCTGAAACTGATGCATCTTCACTGACCGCCCAAAAAGTCGCATTAAAACTAAGATCGAGTCGAGTCGTGAGAGAGCGTAGAATCTTTGATTTATTTTTAGCATTATTTAATTATTTGTAATAATTTCTCAATTATAACGGTTTCCATTTGGAATCTCGCGCGTGTAAACAAGAATTGAACTTTTTATGCGATGTGTCATGGCCTGTTTCACTCTCTGATGAGGGTGGGGGCCGACTTGAGTGACTTGTAGGTTAAACCTGCACTGCGATTATTAGAGCTACTAGGATTATTTTGCTTTTTTTCGCGTAGAAACTAGGGCCACACTGCACTTTAATTGAGACACACATTAGCTCGTTCAACTAAGTAAAAAATTTAACTCATTTCTTCCCGGCTAATTGAACTTTCTGCTATGTGTGATTTTTTTCAGCTTGCATCTCATATAGAATATTTTTTAAATTCTTATATTACATCCCAAATGGTGATTGTGAGGAATCATTGTAAGTCTTCTAACTGAGCATACATAACTTCTCGTGTGCATCCGCTTTTCTCAATTTCTCTCTCTTTTTTTGTCACTTAAAATCTAACGGAAATTGGGAGTGGACGGTAGACATGTATTTTTTCTCACTTAATTCTTCAGTGATCGACTAAATTAAAATTGGGACCGCTAAACAAAGTCGACTTTAATTAAATCATAAAATCAAGAATTGTTACAGGAGAATAACCCCGTCCTTGGATTCATTTATCTTTCTGCGGGAGAGAGACACACACACTAGGATAGAGCCAATCTTCATAATATTCATTTAGACTACTGATTATAAAACGACTAGCTATTTCTCAGTGAGGGAACTATGGTCTCCCTTAGCAGAATGGGCGTTTAAAGGACGCCGCAATTGGCACAGTCCTTAAGAAACACAGGTAGCCGTTCACGGTCATTACTTACACCCATACCGGCTGGAAGTAGATGCAATTAGCTGTACGAATTCAGGCTAGTCTTTAGGAAATTTTTCAGTACATAACAACTATCTTAAAGCATTTCAAGATTGATTTTATCAGCAATTGAAATTGACAAGATAATTGGACAGACTCTTGTGGCCTTCAGTGTGTGAGTTGGTGAACCTAGGGTTTGTATTGTGCGTAGACAAGATCAATTATTAAATACCATACATTTGTGCCTTCACACTCCCGTTTTGATGAATGGATCGTAATCCTATTGCGAACCACTTGAAATCGAGAATGGAGGATTGTGGTGAATTTTCTTCAGACTCCGCGAACCTTTCACTGACCACCACAAACCTACAATCCTCAAGAGATCGTAGACACTCTTACTCTGGACCACCTTAGGTTCGTGGACCCTCTTCCATGAATCCTCATCCTATGATTCTTCCATCTTCCTCGAGGGAGGCCAGACCTAGGCTCTCTTTCTCTCCTCATCACATCGAGGAAGACTCTCACCTCGATGATTCTTATTCTGATTTTTTCCACTTTATTGATTATGAGTTTTCATATTCTGAGGTAAAGAAGAAGAGAATTTGAAGAAGATGCATCCTAAGAAAAGAGATCATGAAGATGAACAAAATGAAGACCCGATGCAAATGATATCAGCAAGATTGACTGCAACTGAGCATCAGCAACTTTTACTGAGGGAACAAATTAACCAGCTAAACATTGGGGGTGAACCACCAATGGAAGCGGCCTATAACCTTGGCCAATACATAGTAAGGAATTATCTGCAACCGCCCAAAGAAGTAGATTATGAACTGAAGCCACCCTTCTTGAACCAGTTTCCTTGATTTCATGGAATTACTGCTGAAGAACCCTATGCATTCTTACGGGACTTGGAGCTAATATATTCAAATATGAGACACCCTGGGGTTAGCCAAAATGACATTTGGCTCACTGCACTTCCATTCGCCTTAAAAGACAAAGCTGACTATTGAGTGAAGAATCCTGGAGTGACGGCTACCACATGCAATCAATTCAAGGACCTCTAATTAAAGAAGTTCTACCCTTTAAGTAGGATTAATCAAATGAGGACATGCGTCACCAACTTCTCTCAGATGCCTCATGAACCATTCTGTGAGGCATCGGATAGATTCAAAGATTTGTTACAGAAGTATACATGTCATGCTTTGGATGACAATATCCTGGTCCAATCACTCTATTATGGTCTCAGCTACGAGACGTAAGGTTTAGTGAGCACCGCCTTTTGAGGTAACTATACAACACGAGGTGTGGATACCGTCTGGAAGGTATTCGAGTAGATTGTTGAGACAAGAACTCACAAATTGCTAGTATGGCATATATTGACTCCATCAATACACTCCAATCTAAAGGACGGAAGCAGATTGTTGTTGAAATAACTAGGATCTTATTCCGAACATGGGCTTCATCGTTGACAAGCTAGTCGTAGTGGATCAGATTCACAAAGAGGATGAACGGCATCGACAACAGGATCTCCCAGTCTCCGAAGCAGATAGAGGAGCTGACTGAGAGTGTATCCAAGATCGGGAAACCTATCGTGATTGCATCTGTTGGTCCTATTTACCGAGTACCTCATGTCCAGGAGCAGCCGATGTCAGGGCCACCTCAGCCTTGGGTTCAGGACTAATCGTCTGCCAATCTTTCCAACAGTCTCCACCACCAATCGAAATCGTCGAGGAAGTACCACCTCTGGTGTTTAAAGAGAATGGCATTTGGTATACTCAAGACCTTGCCCAACAGGGTATTACGAGGGACCGTCCGCCCTACCAACGTCCCCCGACCTTCTATAATGTAGCATTCGCACCTGTTCTGTCCCAGAAGTAGAGGTCGCAGCAGTCATATGGTCGACAGGGTCAATACCAAGTAAACTAGCAGGGTTCACAGTACCAGCATGCTCCCCAGCAGTAGAAGGCTCCACAGGGTCAATCTTCGAAGCCACCCTCACAACCATCTAACTCTCAGACTGAACCAGTTGATATCCAGCAATAGATGTTCGAGGAGATCCTCTCTTTTCGAAATGAACTTCGGGATCTACGGATTGACGTGAATCGCTTATCCCGTTAGAGAGATGAATGATGAAACTACATTTCACCATCTTTATTCTATCATTTTGGCCTCAAAAACAGTAGTAAATACATGTAAATACCCCTAATTCAAGCATTTTATCATCCATGCATATTTGTGTAAATAATGTATAGACTACGGTTTCTAAAGCTAAAATAATAGATAAAGAACAGAAAAAAAGAATAAAATATTGCAAATATTTTATGATCCAAAACCCCGAGACCTAGGAATCTCGATGAATAGGTCGAAAAGGAATAAAGTAGGGGAAGATAAGGGCCAAAATACAATAAAAATTCCTTTTATTTTCATTATTTATTCAATTTTCGGACCTATTTTTAGTTTCACTTTTTATACTTCAAATAAAAAAATGTTGTACATGAAAGTTGTAGATAAAAAATCATAGAAAAATACAAAATTTATTTCATAAAAAAATAATGTACAGATAAAAAGATATGATCTGAATAAGATTCCAAAATGCAAACTTCACAGACTCGTATATCCCAAATAAAAATTCAAAATATATCAAAATCATCTTTAATTATATATAACTTTTAATAAGCTATTTTCATATTTTTTTCACGGAGTTACGATGCAAAAGTTAGGTTTTGGACCCCTTATGTACAATAGTTTACGCCTTTTTCTTTCTTTTGTATAGATTCCTTTTTTTTAACTCCTTTTATTTTGATTTCAATTTTATTTTGTTAGTTGTACATTATAATTTCTATTAAAAATATAAAATCAATTAAAAATTTAAAATCAAGAAGATACAAAAATAGATCTTCTCTATACAAGTCAATTTGGCTTGTATTCTATCTTTGTCACTTTTTTATCTTATAAAATTAAAAATCAACAAAAATATTTCCAAGTTTTGTATATTATTAATAACAAAACAAGACTAAAAAACATAAAAATCCAAAATGGGTATTTTATACCTTAAAAAACATGTTTTTAATTTACATCTTTTGAAAAAAAATATTCTTCTGCAATATTCTAGATAACATTACTTTGAGATAGTTTTATGATTTGAGTTTTTATTTTGAGGTCTCTTATTATTCATTTCAAACATATTTTCATTGGGAAAGACATCTCTTTTATGATTAGTACACATGAACATAAAGACAATCACTAGTGTCCAAAAATTTTGAAATACTCTACTCCGATTGGTGGAGGCCTCCCCCAATAGCCATCATCTCTTCCATTCCTCCACCAAATAAAAGAGATTCATCTTCCATTTTTGAATTCATCCACCATTTTTGCAAGTGTTCTCTAGCTCCCTATTTCCTTTGTGACAGAGAGGTTGTGGGCATGAGCCACCTTCCATTGGTGTGATCCCTTGGTGTTCAAGCTCCATTGTACCACAGAGTTCGTATCCGTCAAGACTCTTCACCGCCAGAATCGAGGCCAAGACCGATCGTGCTTGTCGGAGCACTGATCATCCCAGGTGATTTCATCCACTTGATGCGTTTTTCTTGTTCTAGTGTAGAGGTAATTTAGTTTTAATTAGTTCTTGCTTTTGATATTTTTAGTGTAAGACTCACCATTTTCTCCATCCTCATTCGTCACGGCTAACCACCTCACCACCGCCTTCATCCACTTCTTCGTATTCCCTTCATGCAACCTCAACCAACTCCGGCCACACACGGTGGCTGGAGACTATCTCCTTCTACCATTTTCGTAGGAGAACGCATACACCCATATATTTTTTGTGTGTGTAACGCAAGCCGAGCCTACGCTCGAGCTATTATTTCTACTCGCAGGTATCCGTCTGAACGTCCTATAGCCGCACTACCATCTCTCGCGCAGAGCTCCACTCTGCGGCACTTCGTCATCCCTCGGATTGGCTTTTTTGTTGCTGTTTTTCGAAGGAAGAAGAAGAAGAGAGGGGGTGGATAGCAGCCACCGTTGGATCTATCCCCCTCCTTCTAATCTAAACCATCCAGCCAAGGGGTAGAAGTTTTATGCATAAGCCCTCACCATTTTGAAATTTCACACACATCCCCTTACTATCCAAGAGCATCTTGATGCCACCTGGATTAGTGGGACATTTTGCAATCATGTCTCCTTGTTTTGGTATATTCCATGAATTTTTGAGCTCTATTTTGAACTGCAGTTTCGTACTTACAAGTTTCATCTGTACCCCTGCACTTAAATACTCATAAATCATTCATCTAAACTCTGTTTCCTGTGAAATATTTTTTATTCGAAAGTTGTTTCAAAGGTCTACATCATTTCCAAATTTCAAAATTATCTGATGTATGAACTATTTATGGTGAATTTATGAGTTCAGAGTATTGATTTGGCTTGTATTGTAAATAAATCTTTAAATACTTATTATTAGTTGCTCATTTTTGGATATGTTGTAGGAATTCGTGGGGCCGAATGTTCAAATTTCATCAAAATATATTATGGTTTGTGTCTTGTAGAATTTCTACAATATTTTGAGTGATTGATTTATTTCTGGAGCACCTTTTATCTATTTGAAAATCTAAAAATATGTCAGTGTGCTCCTAAGTTTGTTCTATAATTAGGGATTTTTGTTGTATTTTTATCCTCTTGTTTGAGTAGTCAAAAAAATCGAAAATATCATTTCTACTTTCCTACTGTCTTTTATTTATAATATATTCATTACATCTCAGAAAAATACCAAAATAATACTTAGCTTCTCATCTATGTCTATATCATATCCGAAAGGCATTCAGTAATATTAGGTCTAGTGTCCAAAAACCCAAAAACACTTCAAAACTTGCAAAAATCACTAAAAACTGAAATAGTGTCAAAAACCCAAAAACAAAGTCATATTTTCTTTGATATAATCTTCTCTATCTAGAAAAAATGTAGGTATAATTTTAGGACTTCATTTTGAACTATTAGTAGTATTTTTTAAGTGCCCTATTTGCCTTAT
The DNA here is from genome assembly GCA_037367405.1 of Ottelia alismoides. NCBI lineage: Eukaryota > Viridiplantae > Streptophyta > Magnoliopsida > Alismatales > Hydrocharitaceae > Ottelia > Ottelia alismoides. The sequence goes on along the minus strand of JAZKJV010001077.1, from coordinate 255,715 downwards.
TTTTCCAAGTTTAGAATTGCTCGTTTTATTTTATTACTTGCTCTTTTCTTAAAAAAACTAAAAAACATTTGCAAAATTAATTAAAACACCAAAAATATTTTAGAAACTTTATTTTGAATTTATTTGACTTAATTTAAAAAATTCAAAAATATATTCTCTATTTCTTTCATTTATATCTCTCTCTTAGTAGATCTAGAAATCTATATATCTCTGTCATTATTATTTATATTATTATTACTATAATTTTATTTATAAATATAAAACTATAAAAAAATATTTGAATATTTAAAATAAAAAAAATAAAATTAAAAACCCACAAAAAATAGCACTTGTATAGACAAATACATCACATTCGCCTTTGAGCCTGATTGCCCCGATCTACTTGTTTGCTTCCTATGTTCGACACTCTACACATACTTGCACCTATACACATCTTTGTTGTAGGGTTATAATAAATTTTAACTCCGCACACTTACTTTCATTGTTTGATCTTCGTTGTGGGTTAATTGTTGATTAAATCCGGATTTTTGAGCGGTCAACGCATCGACTGTGTTCCCGCCTTGTGTGGAATACACGACCGCCTGAATTCTTGGGACAATCAAATGGCGCCGTTGCTGGGGAGCAATAACGTTTAGATTGGGATTTATTATTGATTGTGATTATTTGCCTATTTTTGAGCTCTATTCATTTGATATTATTGCTTGACTTGTCTAATCACCCTCTCTTTGGACTTTGTGCGAGGTATCACAATTCGAGGGAGGCACTATATCCAAGGCGCATGTGCACCCACGTGAAGGCAGAGCGTGACTTCTGGCCTAGCATCTGCGGAGACAGTTAACATCTTGAACGTTTTTGCTTATTTGTTTATTTGTGTAATTTGAAGTGAGAGAGAGACTTTAAATTGTAATAACTTGGACTCTCCAGGACATTCGGACCTAATTTCCAAGTGTTTGTTCACTTGGGGGCTCACCGCTGTTTTTCGTTGTTTTCTCGAATTTACTATATGTCTGATTCACGAGGATTTAGCCCCTAGATTTAGGAGTTTTCATTGATTGTGACGTAATTTGCTAAGGCCTTGCACCTAATTAACTCCTTGTACCTATAGATCGTAATTGGACTTAGCTAAAATTGCAATAACCAGTTCTTCACGATCAATAGAAGTTGCTCATCTAAGGATGGTTTCCTCGTGCATCATATAGGTAGTTTAATTCTTGTCTTTAAATTTATGCGCAGATCATCCTGCATGTAGAGTGCTGGAGCAAGGTACACATTTCTAACTTTGCATGCATCATTGTGTTTGATCGCGCATCGGCTTTTCTGACTTCCTCCCCTATTTTATTGGACTCAAAATAACCAAGGAAATCAGAAAAATCGTTAGACGTTGTTTTTATTCAGAAAAATACTAAAAAGAGATAACGAAATAAAATTGGGACTGCTAATGCAAACTTGACCTTAAAACTCACCTCACTTAAAATTTTTATCTTGGAGAGAGTAACCCCCTCATTGGTTGATTTATCTACAGCGAGAGAGTGACCCGTACACTAGGATAGAGCCATAACTGAACTCCTCTCAGACTACTGCTCTAGGGATAGTCGTTCTCCAGTGAGGATCTCTCCGGTAACTGGTAAAGCAGACCGTGACATCCTTAGCAGAGTGAATTGATCGGGTAGCCGGTAAACGGTCCGCAATTCATACTGGCTGGGAAAGATCTAGCTTTAGATTGGGGCAATCTCCTAGGAGCATCGGGTTCCTATCAGCTCGCTTAATCGCTCTCATAGATTGACTGATCACCTAAATAAAAGTGAAAATATAATCGATCGAGCCTTTACGGTCATTAGCTCAGGCGTTGCGTAGGTGAACCGGGGGTCTGATTTCTCATCTTGTTTACATTCCAGATCTCACCTGTCTTCCTTTCCTTCATCCATCTTCTTCCATGTTCTTGTCTTCCCGCCATCTATCTATCCTTTCCCCTCCCTCCCACTCTTCAGTCTTCTTCTCCTTTTCTATCCCTGGATGATGGGTAGCCCTCATTTCTGGCCGGATTTCGTGGCTTTTTCATCTTATTCCCATCATCCCCATCCACTCTCTAGGGAAGTCGATAATCTGACCGACCTTCCATCTTCTCCTTCTCTATCCCCTTTTTCTTTTGGGCATGCTGTGATGGACGCCCGTAGAGATCATATGGAGCAGATGCGAGAGGCAGGCGATTTCATTGTTGGGATGCGAGTGCACCCTATAGGCGATCCCAGAGGGTATATGCGAGCTTCAGATACCTCCTACACTAGGACGATGGATGAGCACAACGATCAGGAAGCACAATCAGCTTCTACATTCAGTCCCTTCATTCTGGATGTGGAGTTCATTCAGAGACTGTCGAAGTTTTCAGGAGAAGTGCACGAGGAGCCGTTGATTAACCGTAAGATATCAGGGTCTAAATGTCTCACACAAGGCGGAGACAAAGTCGTTATGGCGACCCTCGATAAATTCCGGCTAAGTCAACAATTAACCCACAACAACAATCAAACAATGAAAAGCAAATGTGGAGTTAAACTTTATAACTCTACAATAAGTGTGTATAGTGCAAGTATGTGTAGAGTGTCGAACTCAGGAAGCAGATAGGATAGATCGGGCAATGATGCTCAAAAATGTGAAAGTGTGATCAAATGCCTACAAGTGTGCAAATTTTTGTGGGTTTTTAATTTTAATTTTTTTTATAATTTTATATTTTGATTTTTAATTTGCTGATTTTGTATTTTCTTTTTTTTGTATTTTATATATTTTTTATCTTTTCTTTTAATAGAATATATATATAAAGAAGGAAAAGGAGATATAACATAAAGAGAAAAATAAGCAAAAATAGGCAAAAATCGGGAAATAAAATCATTTTGTGTTTTTTTTATATTTTCTAGTGTTTTTGTGTTTTTTCTATATTCCTATTTTTTGGTATTTTTAAAATACAAAATACTTCAAACAGTGAACAAAGTTGCTGGCCGAAATTAAAAAGAGGACAAAAAAGATCTAACAAACTCAAAAAATCCTCAAATTAATTTTAAATAAAAGATAATCAATCAAAGAAAATTCAGAGATCAAAATTATATTTTTGGATTTTTTTGGAATTTTTAAGATTTTTATGAAATTTTTAGGGGATTTCTAATTTTTAGGAGTTTTCTTTGAAATTTTTTAGTGATTTTTGGACTGAAGTTAAAACACAGAGAAACACACAAAAGGTGATTTTTTTAGAATTTTTCAAGGGATTTTAATATTCTTTTGGTATTTTCTATTGCAAACAGTAGCAAAAATGCATGTTTTTGAATTTTTATAAATATGCAAATGTAATAAAAATGAAAACTAAAAATATAACGTAAAAGAGCAACTAAACACGAGCTTAAATTATTTTTTTGGTGATCTTTGGAATTTTATATATGCATGGAATAAATAGAGACAACAAATATAAAAAATCAATACTGGTAGGGGCATATGTGTAAATATCCAGAAGTCCAAGGGTCACAGTGCAATTTTCCCACAAAATATATAACTAATAGACAAAGTTCCAGGACCAAATACAAATTCCAAAAGCTGTAGGGGCACAAGTGCAATATACCCAGCCTTGCATGTGGAGTGCACGCGCCTGGGAAGGACCTATATGTAATTACCAAAAACCTAGGGGCATACTTGCAATTTTTCCAAAAGTATTATACTAAATAAAATATTTCTTGGACTAAACGGAAATAAATGAACCCATAGGAGGTCCTCTGCAAAATGTCCCCCACCCCACGTTCACAGCCAGGCCACTTGAGGTGACGTGGACAGGACCTAAATGCGAATAAATAAAGTACGGAGGTCTAAATGCAAATATTACAAAACATTTATAACTGCAAATCAAAGATTGTAGACTAAATTTTTAAAAATTGCCAGGGGTTGAGATGCAAAATACCCAGGCGGGGCGATCCAACGGCTGAGGGCGCTCCACTTGCCACGTGGCGAGCAGCGGGCGACGGATGACGGTTCGGCGATGGTCGGCCCAGATTAGATCCTCGGGGATGATCAGACGGCTGGCGGTGTGTGAGGATCCAACGTCTGCTATTCAAACTAGAGCGTGACCAAGATCCAACGGCGGAGAGCCGTGGACGAAGAATAGGGAAGCAACGCCGGCGAGGCGAGCTTCCCCGCTCCAGATCTCGGCCCTCTGATGGACTTCAAGCTCCAAAATCGGCCGGACAGCTCCTGGAGTCGTCCTCTATCTCCTGGGGGCTCCAAAATGCTCCGACGGTGGCCGGAGTTCGCTGGGGAAGGCGGCGGAGCTGGTGGGCTCCTGGACCTCCGGCGAGACTCAAAAAGAGACGCGGGCTCTCCTTAGCGCGCTTAGACTTGCAAAAAGGCATGAGAGAGTCCAAGGCAAAATGCATGGACCCCGCGATGGCGGAAAGGAGGCATGAAGTGGTGGCGCGGTGTGGGTGGTCGGAGCAAGCTTCGGCGAGGGCGCGATTTGGTCGATTTGATGGGTGACTTTAAACTAACGGGATGGATCGAATGCTAGGACTATTGGGAATAAAATAAGCGAAAAGAAATGAAGAAAAATAGAGACCTTGAAGGTGGTTCACCTGAGGTAGGAGGGACCTCAACGCCAGAGTTGGCGGAGGTGGTGGAGGTGCCTTTGGCCTTCCTCGGCTCGCTCAACGATGGGGGAATGGAGCTGTCACCTCCAGGTACCCGTGGAGCTCGAAAAAGACGGAGGAAGGTGGACCAAAGGGACTCAAAATTCGAGTCGAAGGTCGGAGGTTGTATTTGAGGAGTTGACAAAGTGGTTCTGGTGCTCCAAAGATCGATGGAGATCGCTCGAATCGACGCTCCTTGGTCCTAGGAGAGATGGGGGCGTGCAAGAGCAATAATCGAGGTGCAAAAGTCGTGAAGGAGTCGACATGAAAGAGTGTAAGGATCGAGCTGGAAAAATCGACAAAAACTAGTGAAAAACGAGGTCTGACAAAGGGGCAGGCGGGGAGGACAGCCAGTTGACTGGGGGGTCAACGTTGACTGTCACCTGGTTGGTCCACGTGGACCAACCAGGAAAAAGCCCGCGAAAAATAATTAAAAATTCATTTAAAATTAGTAAATGAATTCATTATTTTTTAGATAATAAAATAAATGAATTCATTTTTTTATGAATTATTTTATTATGATTTTTATTTTCTTTTATGAGGTATAAAAATACAAGTTTCCTTTTTAGACCTATATAGGTATACATATCTATATATTCTAATATTTTATATTTATTTTGTATATTTAATTTTATTTATTTTGTTTATTATTTTATAAATTTATAAAACATTTTTATACATTTAAATATATTTTTATTTTATTTTTCTGAAGTGTTTTGTATAATTAATAAAATAGAAGTATTAATTACATAGGTATAGGTACATGTATTATACCTAGGTATTGTATTCAAGTATTTTATTTTTGTATTTTCTTTAGGTTTTTATTTATATTTTAATATACACATATATTATAAAAAATATTTACAAAATTATAAAAATATAAAATTATAAAAATAGTGAATAATAAATAAAATGAATATTTTAATATGTACAAGTATACTATAGGGGTCCAAAACTCAACTTTCAAACCGTACCTCGCCAAATGCGAAATCGCCTTCATTAAATAGCTTATTTTAAATTATATACAATTAAAGGTGATTTTGATGTGTTTCGAGATTTTATTTGAGAGATACAGGTCTGGGAAGTTGGGATTTTGGATTCTTCTACAAATCATAACTTTTTATCAGTATATAATTTTTGAGTGAAATTAATTTTGTATTTTTCTTTATTTAATTATCTACAACTTTCATGTCAAAGTTTCTTTATTTGGAGTATAAAAAATAGGTCCCAAAATGAATAAAGAATGAATGAAATAAAAAGGAAATCTTTATTAGTATCTGGCCCTTATCTCCCCCTACTTTATTCCTTGTCGACCTATTCATCTAGATGCCTAGGTCTCGAGGTTTCGGGTCATAAAATATTTACAATCTTTTATTCTTTTTCTTCTCTTTTCTTTATTCTATTATTTTGGCTTTAAAAATAGTATTTTATATACTATTTACACATACATGCATGAATGCTAAGATGCAGGAATTAAGGGTATTTACAAGCATTTGCCAGGGTTTTTGAGGCCAAAATGATAGAATAAAGATGATGAATTGTGGATTCATCAGTCGTACCTTCATCTATCCGAGGTCTCCTTCTATTTCTTTTCTATTTTTCTTTGTCTTTAATTTTTGAATTTTTTTTTGGATGCCACGTGGCAGCCCCTGGGCGTGCCACATGGCACCCCTCACCTCTTTCTCTCTCCAGCCGCCCGGGTCACGTGCCCCGGCACATGACCCCCACCTTCTTCCACCTTCGACCGTTCCAACCCCCTCCCCTTCCCCCCTGCCGTTTCTCCTCCCCCTTGTAACCGCCGCCGCCATGCACGACCATAACCGCCGGCCTCTCCCTCGAGTAACGACTGACGCCACCTTCCCTCCTATAAAAGCCAACCCCCGCACGACACTCCAGCCATCTGCCCTCTCTTCCTACGCCGGTGACGGCAGCCAAACTTGGCGAGATCCAGAGCTTCAAGGAGCTCTATCGCAGCCCCTTATCGAGCTGCTTAGCTCGTCGCACGCCGGCGACTCGAGCCATAACCAGAGCCACCCACGCTCCCTTCATCAGGCGAACACCTAAAAACTCTAGGTATATTCCTTTACTGTTCTTCTTCTCTTTTAGATCTCGTCTTATGCCTCTTCATCCATCTTCTCCATATCTTACGAAAATCTGAACCACCCCGAAATCAACCCACGAAATCTCATCATCTCGGATCCCTACGCCTTCTATTTCTACCCCACACCTCTCCCATCTCCAGCCTAACTTGAAGCTGGAGTACATAGCTCCATATCTCACGCTGCACACGGAGCTTCCGTCCATAGTTCCTCCCATTTACCCTGCAAACTGAACCACCCTCAGTCACGTTCATCACTGTTCCTTCCTCTTCATTTCGAGTAGGACGATCTCATCCATTTCACTGTTCTTGGCTATGATTATGTTGTTTAAAATCTCACAGGGCTCCTGAATATTTGCTAGACTGTTGTACACACTTGCAGCCTCATCATAATTATATTCCATTGCACACGTCAATTCAGATTGTCGTACAACAATTTGCATCTTGTGATGGCTCCCTAAGTTAGTGCTCGGTTCTAGTTCATGTCTGTTCTCTAGCTGGTACTACTAATGTGAAAGAGCATAAGAGAATCATATAGAAGCAACGTATGATTTTTGGAAGCATAGCATACAATATCCATTGGATCTCACGATATTCTAATGAATTCCAGGATTTGTTTAAAGAACATGTATGGGAATTCCATCTGAATGTAAGACCAGATTGCAAGTGGGTTTTAGTTACGAATTATTCAATTAATGGTTTCCATTGAATATAAATGCATGGTATTAGTTTGGTGGGAAACTCCAACAGTTTCTTTTCGATAGTGGAGCATAGATTCTAAAGGGTAGAACTGGTTTTTGTTATTAAAATACCCACTAACATTTCTTTAGTAAGTGATACCATTTGTTCTATAATCACACAGATATGCTCTTTTTGATTTAACTGGGAAGTGGATGTGAACTGATTTGAGGATTATACTGGAATACTGAAGGTAAAATCGTTGCAGAATACATCAAGAACTACATATTTGTCAACACAAACAGAAGAATCACCCTTGAAATTCCTCCTTAGAAAGCTAGGGCCTGTTGTTTTAATTGAAGGACCAATTGACAGTAGAAGTTGGTAACATCTTTCCCTTTTCTTGTCTTGTTTTCCGAGGTCGCATGGAGCAACACGAAGAAGGAGGAGGAGCACCATCGGACTTCATCACCTTAATCTTATGGAGCTACGACAGCTGCACACAAGCAATCAAATCTCGAGGAGCACTAAGTCAAAGACGGAGGACAATCTTCATCATCAGGACACTGACTTATAATCAGAAGCAAGCACCTTCGATCCTTGCACCCAAGCGCACTTGCCGCGCACGCACAGGGCGGGGGAAATTGCACCACAACCCCTCGACTCCTTCATCAGATAACAAAGAATCCATTCCAAAGCAAATGCGTGCCAAGCACGTGCCCGCCTAGGTCAATTGCAAAGAGAACACGATGAGTTTCGTAAATGACAGATAAGTCCTCCAGGGACTATTTTGTAGAGAAAACTCCTATATTTTTTTACTGCATTTTAGTCCCTAGATTTCAATTGAGCATAACTTTTTCATCTGAATTCCGTTTTTAGCATATAATATGTCATTTCGAAGCTCTTTTCATACTCAATCACTTGGCATAACTTGTGGACAAATCTGAGGTTGCTTATTGATAATTATTATTTGAGGATCTCAATCAACTCTTGCAGGCCACTTTTGACATATTTGTGCTTGAGGAAGTGATGATATTTATGGAGGGATCCCATTGAGAAAAGTTTGTGAAAAGAATCCCCATACATTATTATTTATTGAGGATTTAACCTGTGCAGAAGATTCAAACAAGAAGATTGAGAACTACTTCCCTTGTATTTTTCGAAGATGATGCTTATCGTTTGATGAATAATTTACAGGGAAATTAAAAGAAATTTTCTACAGAGCCCGGAACATATTATAGTATTTATTGACACTCTGATTATTTCTCTTGGACTATAGCTTTTGATCTGTGATAAATTTTGAGGTTATCAATTAACATATTTTGGAGCAGAAATCTAAATTCCAGATCTTGGGCTGAATTGTTTTCCTTGCATCACATTTGCATCTCATTGCATTGTATATTTTCTCAACATAGAAATTAATCGAACATTAATAAGTTATTTAATTTAATTTAAGACCACGCAACTAAAAATCACCGCTCCCTGAGTTCGACCTTGGTATACTTGCCAAGTAAAAATATTCCACAACATTCAAAGATTGTGGTGTTTTGATCGACCGAAATTCGCCTCGTATACTACAATTCATCAATATTAAAGAGGTGAATTTTGCGTTCATCAAATGGCACCGTTGCCCGGGAACGGTGAATTTTTAAGGTTTTAAATCATTTTTTGTAAAATTAATTTTTGTGACATTTTTTTCTTTTGCATTTTTTTCTTCTTCTGATACTAACCGCACTCTCTTTCTTCGCAGATTACTCGGAAATAATTTTAGATATAAATCAAGGAACTGTGAAGAAGACTAATTTTTTAATTTTGTGAGAGAGAGTTAGCTTAGATTTTATTTTTTGCAATATTCTCAGGGTTCCTCTCTTTGAACCCTTGTAATAATTTCAGACTGAACATTTCTGTGGTGTGGCGGGTATGTTTCAACCCCTTCTGTGTGGTTGGGACCCGACTTGAGTGGCGTAGGACTTAGTCACATATACGCTTGCTTGTTATTATTTGATTCTGCTCGTAATTCTTAGGCCATACTCTCACTAATATATGCACTATAGATCGTTCAGCATTAGCCAAATTCTGAAATCAATTCTTCCCGCTAATAGAACTATCTGTTTAGGGCGTTTTTCATCTGTGCATATCATTTAGTGTAATTTTAATTCTTTGTCTTGCATCCCGCATGAAGAACGCGAGGATTCACTGTAAGTCCTTCTCTTAAGCATGCATCATTGATTTACGTTGCATCGGCTTTTCCGATCCTCCTTCCTCAAAGTTTTACAACTTAGGATTTAATGGAATTGAGACTGCTCGTTAGGCGTGGATTTTTGTGCTCACATAAACTACAGTGATAACCTTAACTTAAAATCGAGACTGCTAATCAAGGCGACTGTAAATAACTGACATAAAATTAACCTATGTCTGGTGGAGAGAAACCCACTCATTGTTTGTAAGGACCAGAATGCACACTTAGGAAAGAGCCCAAAACCGAAGTGGTTCATTCAGACTACTGATTTTAAAAACAATTAGCTACTTTTCAGTGAGGGTCTCGGGTAGCTATTTACGGTCTGACTTCCCTTAGCAGAGTAGGTGGTTTAGAGGACACCGCGGAAGGCTCCATCCTCAAGTAACACGGGTAGCCGTTTAAACGGTCTGTACTTACACCTATACTGGCTGAAAGTAGATGCAACTAGTTGTATGAACTCGGGACAGTCTTTGTGAAATATTTCGGCACCTAACAGCTCCGCTTAATTTGCAAGATTGTCTTATCATTAAATTAAAATTGAAAAGATAAGCGGTCGAACCCTAACGTGCCTTCACCGGTGTTGAGTGGGTAAATCAACGTGTTTGTTTTGTGTTTGATTTGTGTGCGTCAAAGGCTTTGCAATCGCAAGCAAATCGTGGTTCGCTAATCATTCCATCCATCTTGAGAAGATATCGGCACAGTGATCTTCTTTTCCGATCTCCACGACCTTGTCCCGATATTTTTCTCACACTCCTCAAAGAGAACCTGAGCTTCAAATCAAATTCTCTTCAGCCATCATTCTCTTCTCGCCCATACATCCCACCCTATGACCACACTTCTTCTTGGAATAGTCCTCTCTCACATTTTGACAATATTATGGACATGCGAGAGAGACCAGAATTGAGGATGAACAATAGAGTAACCGATATTGATAGTAGAACACGATTTCCGGTTACTATGATCTCACAGCCTCTTGAACCATTCCCTATTCAAGATGACCATCAATTTTCCTTCGACAATCCACGAGAAAACCAAAATCAAGGAAATACAACTCATGACCAGACCACAATGTTGATGAACAATCAGTACTCTATTCGAGGTTGCATGACAGAATCACGACACATGGAGAATGATTATTCAATCACTAGTCATGAGATGTTTGAAGATGAGATTGCTCGGATTAATCATAGAGCAGACACCTTAACTGAGAGAATATATGATCTCATCCAGTCCATGCAGAATTCAGAAGAAGTAAGGCCACCACCATGCGAACCACTGGATCATCACAATCAAGCACAGCCACCGCTGACCTATGACCCCCCAACCGACCATATTACAGAAAATACAAAAAATGAAAATTTTGAAAATTCAAAAAAATCGGACAATTCTGAAATGGAAGCATTTTGCAAGAGTATGATCTTAGAGCTTCCATTGATCAAAGCCATAGAATATGTGCCCGATCTTAAGAGATTTGTGAAGAGTCGACTGAACCCTAAAAAGACGGGCAAGAAACGATCAAGAACTGAATATCATGTCATATCTACGGCTAGTTCTTTGGTGATGAATCACAAAATCAAAAGCCGCAAAGTCAAACGGTTGACTCGGATCACATGTGAAATTTAGGATTTTACGTTCACTCATGTTCAATTAGACGATGACTCTACTTTAAACATCCTCCCGAAGTCCATCTTTAATCAACTTAAATTCGAACAACTCAAAAAGACTAGGGTGATCGTTTAATTACCTGATCGATCTACCAAAAGACCGCGGGGGATCGTTTCTGTCGTCGTAAATTTCCGAGGTAAAGAACATAAAGTGGAATTTATTGTCCTTGACATTGACCACCCCGAAAGGATATCTAAGTCTCCTATCATTTTAGGAAAGCCGTTCTTAGCCTCCGCTAAGGCAATCGTCAATTGCGAGACTCAGGAAATCAAGTTCCCAAATCGGACCACAATGAAGAAATCCCCAATGACACGTCATGCTCTGAGTATAACCAGCTTGAAACCGACAGTTGTGGTCAGAAGATAAATATTTCACATTATCAGACATCTCCGCATGACACACTGATACAAAACCTAGGAGAGTCACCTAAAAGACTAACTGTTGGACAAACTTCGGATTCTCACCACCCTATCACTACTCCTAGGATAAATCATGATTTTGGAGCTTATGAGGAATTGGACCATATTATTGAAGATCACCATGATTATTTGAGTGGTCAAATCTTTGAGTCGGCAGTAATTCATGAGATACTTGAACCATATAAGGAACTGACTCCGGAAACGTCCGATGTCACCAAAATTCATGACCATCCGGAAGTGACATCAACATCCCCAACCATAAATTACAAAATCACCAGGAACAATCTCCCTCGACTGAAGCAGCACATGACCCTTCAAGAATTGGTCAACTTTTATGGGGATTCATCTGATGAGGAACTCACGAATGCCACATCGGTTACTTAAGACAAGGAAATGAAGACTGTCCAACTTCCTCCCAATACTTCTCAAGGAAACAAACCGACCAAGAAAGTCACCTTTGACCTTAGACACCAGGTGATTTCTGAAGAGTCCTCGTCCGGTCCTGATGTGGTTCATCAGATAAGTGCAATAGGTACATCTCTGATCCAAGGGCACTTACCTCTGATCGACAAAAGTTGGAGATTCTCTGCAGACGACTACTATTCTCCTGAGGACGGCTCCGACGATGGCTGGTCTTCTTCGTCGGCCCCCTCTTCATCACACTCCACATCGCCATACTATCTCCCTCCACACTCCTGCAAGAAGGTTCGTCGCAAACCTCCTTGATCTTGTACATCCGCAAATCTACCCGGTTCCCCATATGTAATTATCTTATTATACTTAGGCTGACCTGAGCCTAAGTATAGGGGGACCGCTACCATTGTTTATACATTGCTTCTCTTCTTTTGTTTTTGTCCCATCTATACTTCGTACGAGCTATGTCTACATTTCACTTTGTGCCATGAGGACATAGCGCAAGCTAAGTATAGGGGGTGTGTTTGTATATATTTTATCTACTTTATCCATAGCTCGTACTTTAATCGTTTTATCTAACATCGGGGATGGGTACAAGTAGTGTGTATAACACTTTAAAAAAAAGAGACAAAACAAAAACACCCAAAAACACTTTTGCATAAAAAAATCATCACTCATGGTCTTGCATTTCATCAAACATTTCATGCATTCCTTAGTCGATATATTCCTGACACATTCACCATCACTCAAGGCTTGAAAATTTTTGAGGACACTTGATTTCTGAGATCTTGAGATTCTGAGTTAGCCTGCCTTAGTCATTTGGATTTTGAACTTAATAATCCACACTTCCCTAGTTCGAAAGATTTGAGTTCTATATTGCACTCTTCATCTCTACCTTCAAAGAATATGATCAGCACAAATCACTTCCACAACTGCATGATTGGTGAGATGAGTTGAGATATCACTTGAGGAACTAGGACTAGAGATTTGAGTTTAGACCCGATCTGATGATACTCGAGGATGGGATAAAGTTAATAAAGGCTTCAGAAAACCTGAGTGTCAGCAAAACCCTAGCCAGTATGTGAACAAGATTCATATGCTATCTCTTTGATAAATGACCTAAGTGCCAGGGTGTGATGAAACTTAATAAAAATTGTTGATCAGTGTGCGCCAACCTTTGGTAAAAGCAGTGGAGCTAGCCAACAAAAGAAAAGAAAAGGAAATATTAAAGAAAAGCTCTATCATCCAAAGTCAAATTCCAAATGAGCTTCCACCAATGGTGAGCGCTCCCAAACATTTTCAAAGTGTCCACTTGGACCAAGCGCTAATAAGGACCAAGGAGTCGGGCTGACACCATAAAAAGGCCCTGCATCGTAAGCGATACAAGTCTGGGTGTTGAAGGTATCTTAGATACTCAAAAGAGGCACACCCCGGTGTACTCCCAGAAAAATAAGTGCAGACGACTCCAAATTCTCTTGACGGACACATTGATCAACAAAATAAAATATACTTGTGTTGAGTAATAAGGCACTCGAGAGGCACCTTGTTCCAATGTAAGGGAGAGAAAATCAGACACAATCTATGCCCTCCATCGTCTGGCCGTCCATCTACACTTTCAAGTCTGACAAACTAATGAGACGGCTGACTGAAGCAAGAATAAACTTATTTCCTAGTGTTGAGGACTAGGTCTAGAGGAGAGTCTCTTGGATTAGAACTTTGGGTGATGTCTCGACTTGACTCTCATGAATTCAGTACACTAAGAATCATATCCTTATACTATATGTACAAACAGAGAGTCTGAAAATTAGAGAAGTTGGGTTCCTTTTGATTAAAGCTTGGTTGAGCCTAGAATTTTAGGATCACTCAAATTAAGAATCTTCTATGAATTGAGCCTTGAAAAATTCACATGCACAGTCAGGGATATATTCAAACTAAGTCATTCATTCATGCTCGGTAATGAGCATGGTCTAAGTATAGGGGTATGATGAATCTCGTATTCATCATGCTAAAATTGGTCATTTAGGCTCTGTCCCCCATCATTCACTTGTAATTAATCATTAATAGAGCATTATTAATATTCAGACATGTGTGAATAATATTTGCATTTCATCATGCATAATTGCATTAAAAATCCCAAGTGTAAATTATCCCAAAAAGCCGCTAACTTCTCTTATTTTTAGTTAATTCATCCTAACTCCGATTGACCCAAAACCACCTCCATTGTGTAGATATTACTAACCTTATTAAATAAAAAATACAAAAAAATTACTAACCCCAATAAGTATCAAATAATCCCAAAGTCTAATTTCACATCTGACGGACTAAAATGAGCATATCTCCCACATACAGTGTCCGATTTTGGTCTAATCACTTTTAAAGTACTCCATTTTGAAATACCTTCAAAACAAGACCAATTTCGTAAAATTCGGAGCTCATTTGTGAAAGTTTGGTTTTGGGCCTCTTTTGCGCACTTTGACTTTTTGTTGTTTTTGACCTGAGTTTTTATGCACTTAATTAACTCTTTTAATTTTAGTTCTTCTTCATTTGTGTTCTTTGATGAAAGTTTTATTAAGCGACGCAAAAATCCAAATCCAGATCAAAACTGAGATCAAAGAAACTGACCAAGTTCAAGTGTCCGTTGTCGGTCTGTACAAAAGTTGTGTGTTTCTTACTTCTATTTTATTTTCCTATTTTCTTATCTATTAAAAATCCAAAAAAAATAGATTAGTGTGTAATTGATTTTCTTGTATTTTATCATTTTTTCTATAATTTTTATCCCCTTTAAAACCACCAAAAAAAATACAAAATCCTCAAAACCCGGTTTTCTATACACATGGAGAGCCACCAAAAATACCACTTCTCACAGGTGACCTCTTTTGCTCACGAGTCTTTCATGAAAGTTGTAGATCTCGTCGAGACGAACAACTTCTGTGAAGAAAATTTTTCGATCCGAGGTCTTCTTCTATTTCTTTTCTATTTTTCTTTGTCTTTAATTTTTGAATTTTTTTGGGTGCCACGTGGCAGCCTCTGGGCGTGCCACGTGGCACCCCTCACCTCTCTCTCCAGTCGCCCGGGTCACGTTCCCAGCACGTGACCCCCACCTTCTTCCACCTTCGACCGTTCCAACCCCCTCCCCTTCCCCCCTACCGTTTCTCCTCCCCCTTGTAACCGTCGCCGCCATGCGCGGCCATAACCACCTACCTCTCCCTCGAGTAATGGCTGACGCCACCTTCCCTCCAATAAAAGCCAACCCCCACGCGACACTCCAGCCATCCGCCCTCTCTTCCTACGCTGGTGACAGCGGCCAAACTTGGCGAGATCCAGAGCTTCAAGGAGCTTTGTCGCAGCCCCTTATCGAGCTGCTTAGCTCGTCGCACGCCGGTGACTCGAGCCATAACCAGAGCCACCCACGCTCCCTTCATCAGGCGAACACCTAAAAACTCTAGGTATATTCCTTTACTGTTCTTCTTCTCTTTTAGATCTCGTCTCATGCCTCTTCATCCATCTTCTCCATATCTTACGAAAAATCTGAACCACCCCGAAATCGACCCACGAAATCTCATCATCTCGGATCCCTACGCCTTCTATTTCTACCCCACACCTCTCCCATCTCCAGCCTAACTTGAAGCAGGAGCACATAGCTCCATATCTCACGCTTTACACGGAGCTTCCGTCCATAGTTCCTCCCATTTACCCTGCAAACTGAACCACCCTCAGCCACGTTCATCACTGTTCCTTCCTCTTCATTTCGAGTAGGACGATCTCATCCATTTCACTGTTCTTGGCTATGATTATGTTGTTTAAAATCTCACAGGACTCCTGAGTATTTGCTAGACTGTTGTACACACTTGCAGCCTCATCATAATTATATTCCATTGCACACGTCAATTCAGATTGTGGTACAACAGTTTGCATCTTGTGAAGGCTCCCTAAGTTAGTGCTCGGTTCTAGTTCATATCTATTCTCTAGCTGGTACTACTGATGTAAAAGAGCATAAGAGGATCATATAGAAGCAACGTATGATTTTTGGAAGCACAGCATACAATATCCATTGGATCTCACGATATTCTAATGAATTCCAGGATTTGTTTAAAGAACATGTATGGGAATTCCATCTGAATGTAAGACCAGATTGCAAGTGGGTTTTAGTTACGAATTATTCAATTAATGGTTTCCATTGTATATAAATGCATGGTATTAGTTTGGTGGGAAACTCCAACAGTTTCTTTTCGATAGTGGAGCATAGATTCTAAAGGGTAGAATTGGTTTTTGTTATTAAAATACCCACTAACATTTCTTTAGTAGATGATACCATTTTTCTATAATCACACAGATATGCTCCTTTTGATTTAACTGGGAAGTATATGTGAACTGATTTGAGGATTATACTAGAATACTGAAGGTAAAATCATTGCAGAATACATCAAGAACTACATATTTATCAACACAAACAGAAGAATCACCCTTGAAATTCCTCCTTAGAAAGCTAGGGCCTGTTGTTTTAATTGAAGGACCAATTGACAGTAGCAGTTGGTAACATCTTTCCCTTTTGTTTTCTTGTTTTCCGAGGTCACGTGGAGCAACACGAAGAAGGAGGAGGAGCACCATCGGACTTCATCACCTTAATCTTATGGAGCTACGACTGCTGCACACAAGCAATCAAATCTCGAGCATCACTAAGTCAAAGACGGAGGACAATCTTCATCATCAGGACACTGACTTATAATCAGAAGCAAGTACCTTCGATCCTTGCACCCAAGCGCACTTGCCGCGTACTCACAGGGCGGGGGAAATTGCACCACAACCCCTCGACTCCTTCATCAGATAACAAAGAATCCATTCCAAAGCAAATACGTGCCAAGCACGTGCCCGCCTGGGTCAATTGCAAAGAGAAAACGATGAGTTTCGTAAATGACAGATAAGTCCTCCAGGGACTATATTGCAGAGAAAACTCCTATATTTTTTTACTGCATTTTAGTCCCTAGATTTCAATTGAGCATAACTTTTTCATCTGAACTCCGTTTTTAGCATATAATATGTCATTTCGAAGCTCTTTTCATGCTCTATCACTTGGCATAACTTGTGGACAAATCTGAGGTTGCTTCTTGATAATTATTATTTGAGGATCTCAGTCAACTTTTGCAGGCTACTTTTGACATATTTGTGCTTGAGGAAGTGATGATATTTATGCAGGGATCCCATTGAGAAAAGTTTGTGAAAAGAATCCCCATACATTTTTATATATTGAGGATTTAACCTGTGCAGGAGATTCAAACAGGAAGATTGAGAACTACTTCCCTTGTATTTTTCGAAGATAATGCTTATCGTTTGAGGAATAATTTACAGGGAAATTAAAAGAAATTTTCAACAGAGCCCGGAACATATTATAGTATTTATTAACACTCTGATTATTTCTCTTGGACTATAGCTTTTGATCTGTGATAAATTTCGAGGTTATCAATTAACATATTTTGGAGCAGAAATCTAAATTCCAGATCTTGGGCTGAATTGTTTTCCTTGCATCACATTTGCATCTCATTGCATTGTACATTTTCTCAACATAGAAATTAATCAAACATTAATTAGTTATTTAATTTGATTTAAGACCACGCAACTAAAAGTCACCGCTCCCTGAGTTCGACTTTGGTATACTTGCCAAGTAAAAATATTCCACAACATTCAAAGATTGTGGTGTTTTGATCGACCGAAATTCGCCTCGTATACTACAATTCATCAATATTAAAGAGGTGAATTTTGCGTTCATCACCCACGTATATTTGGATATCACTTCTGAGGAGCTGATGTTGAAGACCTTCCCATTTTCACTTCAGGACAGAGCCATGAGATGGCACATACTCTTAGGAAGGAAGTTCGCTACGTAGGGAGGGCTACACTTAGAGTTTCTATAGAGATTTTATCCCCAGCGTAGAGTAGATATGATGCGGTCTTTCATCACGGATTTTTCAGTAGACCCCTAGGAGCCATTGCATGATTCGTGGTTGAGGTTTATTGACCTGCTGAGGAGCTTTCCATATCATGGACTTTCGTTGACAGACCTTGTTGAGATCTCAATGAGGGGGATCACCGTTGAGCAGATTGCACTGGTAGTTACCTCGTGTGGTGGTTCACACCACATGTCCGGCACTGATTTACTTGCGACAATCTCGCGTGTATTTTCAACAATCCCATCTTCACGAGATGCATTAGTCGGGATAGCATACGAGGGGGATGCAGTACCAGTTAGGTGTGCTGCACTTCAGGAGAACGCAACTACTACACACCATATCGAGGACATGGATTCTGCTGAAGTACAGACGATGGAGGACATGACTGTCGTTGTGGATGTTCTGACCCAGAGATTGATCGAGTTCCCGTTGGTCTTCCAGCCAGAGTTTGAGTTAGCCCTGTACTTTCCAGTTGAGGAGTCTTGGATATCATATCTTCTGATATTCCAGGAGATGGAGGAGCCCACGATGCTAAAATCGTCAGTCCAGTCGTTTCAGTTTCCATTCCCAGATTACTCAACTTCTATTCTGCAGAGGTACTTCTTGGATTCAGATGGACATCATGATTCCGCCCAGCAGCTAGAGTTCGAGGAGGGACACCAATTTGAGATGAAAGATAGAGATTGTCCCGTATTCGATCCTTTTGTCCTCCAGTTTGATGAGATAGATACATTTCATGAGGACCAGATGATAGCCAGCATTGTCGTAGCTCGAGGATCAGTTTCAGACACTTCGACATCTTCCGCGTTGTTGACCAGTACCATTTCCTATTTCCATATTGTTCAGAGGCAGACTTCAACTGATGAGGCATTTTGGTGCGAGGAGTGGGTGCCTGACAGTGGCGCAGATTTCCATTTAGAGTCCGATCCCCCTTCCCACACTGTTGATCTAGCATTTCTCCCGGAGGGTTATCTGCAGGAGGATGCCACATCTATTGCATACTCGGTCTCACTATCTGAGGGTGTATCTGATCTGTCGGATCATGAGACCGAGTCTTCTGATCTTTCTAAGTTTGACTTCTCTCACCTCGAAGACCCTCACGAAGATGAGCCGATCTTTGAGATATTCGATGACGATGCTGATATTTCTCCATTTTACACATCGGATATTGGTTTTTGTACTGAGTCTCTTGATCTTGATCTTCCATACCTTTTTGAGACGGTAATTAACGTGGAGGATTCCATGATTGTTCCTTCTTTCTCCACGTTCGACCCCTTTGGCTCCACCCTTCCATTCCATTTTGATCTTAAGCCGATGCATTCTTTTGTGCTACCGGAGCCCTATGTCATCTTCCCATATTTTTACCCCGTAGGAGACACCCGCTTGATTGTCTACTTGGGTGTCTTCATTTACATTTTTGACGTCGTTGTTGTTCTCATACCAAGACTGCAACGACAATACGGCATTCGCCTTACAGATGTCGTCCTGAACCTGAACACTGCATTATCCTAACCTTTGCGCCCAACTAGGGGCGTAACACCTAGCGCTTGTTGAGAGGTACCTCAACATTGTCCACTTTGTATCTCCTATTTTTGTCTTGATTTGTTCCTTGTTTCTTCTGTTTTTATCTGCCGCCCCATCCTCATCTTATGATTTTGCTATACTTAGGATGCACCTTGTCCTAAGTATAGGGGATGCACACACTGGGTTGTACTATTCTATTATCCCCTCTGATGTCTCTTCTTCTTGTCAGGGTATTTTACCCTAAGTATAGGGGGAGACAGACTGAGCGGTGATCTGTTTATTCTCTTTTCTTCTTTTCTTGTTTTCTTCTTTTCCTTTTCTATCTTCTTTATCTACCGAAAAGGTGACACCCCTTGTTGTCAGTCTTCTATACCTAGGACGTACTTTGTCCTAAGTATAGGGGGTGTCCACCCCGAGTTTCTCTATTCTTTGATCCTCTCCATTGTCTCCTCTTCTTGTCTATACTTAGGGATATCTTACCCTAAGTATAGGAGGAGATAGTCTGAGTACGATCTGTTCATTCCCACCCTCGACCCTCCCTGCCTTGTGTACAGTATGTTATACTTATGATTATTTGATCCTAACTATAGGGGGGACGGTCGACTTCTCATTAGTTTATTTAGTCATTCCTTTCTTATTCATTTATTCTTTAGATTTTCCTATACTCAGTACGAGTTATGTCTTCTCTTCTTCTCTCTGATCTATGAGGACATAGCTCAATCTAAGTATAGGGGGGTCGTATATACGACGTATATACTTTAGCCATAGCTCGTACTTTCGTATTTTTCTTAATAAATATGGCTAATTAATACTTATAAATTCATTAAAAACCTTAATAAAAAGATGTTGATTATTCCTCAAATTCTTTTTTGTATTTACTGATTAATAAATCAGGTGAAAATATTTTTTGCAAAATATTTGAAAAATAGTTTGAAAATCTTTGCGAAAAATCTTTTGAAAGCTATTTGGAAAACATTTTGTTACATGTTTTCAACCTTTGTAAAAATGTTTTGTTTGTAAAATTTGTTTTCTTTGTTTGAAATAAAAATGTTTGAAAAATGATTTGCAAATGGTTTGAAAATAGTTGCAAAAATATTTTGAAAAAATCTATCTATAGTGTTTTAAAACCTTTGCAAAATGATTTTCAAATGTGTTTACATGTTTGTAAAATTTGTTTGTAAAAATTATTTTGGACTATAGTTTTCAAAATTGTTTGAAAAACCTTTTTCAAATAAGTTTGAGGAATATCTACATCACCCAAAAATCCATTATATATAAAATTGACCACTTACCTTTGTAAATTCTTAAAATCCACCTCTTGTAAATATAAGATGCTTCCCTGTGTAGATATTTGTACCTAGTTTTTAGCCAAAATCGTTTGTTTTCAAAAAAATCCCAAAAACATTTGCAAAACTAAAATACCAAAAGCATTTGAAAAATCTTTTTGAAAAACCCAAAAAATGCATATGCATCATCTTTTCAAAATCCATAAAAGGTTCAAAATCTTTGAAAATTACAACACAAAAATATCTTCTGCATTCTGCACAGCATTTGCATAGCATTAGCATTTTCAGATTGAGTTTGATAGTTGAACAAGTCATAGTAAAATCCAGAGATTGGAGCTTGGTTGGACCTTAAAATCTATCTAATAACAGAAACATTATAGGAGCTGGAATTGAGGTACTTCAGGTTTAGTTGACTTAATTCTTTGAGGATCACGAGACTTGGTTCAATGGATTCTACTGCTCCACCCCCTCCTTTTGCTCTCTTGTTTCTGCTAACATTACAGGTACATCCATGTTGCGGTTGTTGCTTGAGCTTGTGCCTATCTGCATAATAGTGATACCCTTGACCTTGTACTTCTCTATCACATCGATCATGCTCGTCGTTCACTGCCTTCATCCATAGCACAACTGCTTCACCTCAGTCCTTGCGCTCCCACAACGCCACTCCTTGGTCGAGTTCCATGCGCCTCGGCCCATTCACCGCTCCTCCATTCACCTTCGCGTCTCCGCCCGACCATGCTCGGTCGCCTCTTCCTCGCCGAACACCACCACAGTGGAGCCCTAACACCGCCTTGGCTCCGTTGTCACCTAGACAAGCTTGCCCTTGCACCCCCTTGGCTCCATCATTGATCAGTCGGCTCCCCAATGCCTTTATCATCTCGATCGTGTGTCAGCCGAGACTTTGCTTTGCATCGCCATCAGAGCACGATGCCCTGTTCTCAAGTCCTCTACACCCACTGTGTACTGCCATTCTCCAACCTCCACTCCATCGTCCCCTCAATGCACAACAATCGTTGGATCATGGGCTAGCCTTGATCCAACGACCCCAAAGCTCTCCATGTCTTGCCACTCGAGCCTCTCATCAATGCCTCGAGGCTAGAGTCAGCTGAGCCTCCTACCACTGCCACGTGGAGGCTCGGTGGGAGAGCCTAAGCCTCTTCCTCAGAACCTTGCTGTGCACATGCAATGCACGTGCATTAGTGGGGAATTTATGCTCTGCCCCTCATCAGTTCAACAAATTTCAACCGGATCCCCTACAGCCTAGGTCATGTGCTAAGCACGTGCCCCATTTGGGAAAATTGCAAGGAGACCAAACAGGTTACATATATTACAAATAAGTCCTCCATGGACCTTTTTGAGAGGAAAACTATTTATTTTTATTGCATTTTAGTCCCCAGAACTTCATTTCAACGTATCTTCTCATTTGAATTCCAATTATTGTGCCCAATGTGTCGTTCTGAAGCTTGTTCCGTGCTCTATTATTTTAACAAATAGATCAGACATTGATTTAAGCTAAATATTATTTGAGGATCTGTTCTAACCATGCATGCTAAATTTCGATTTAATTTTGGTAAGTTATATTGAGAAAAATTTGACTTAATTTGTAGGGACTCGATTGCGGGGATTTAAAGTTGATTAATTCTCTTATGATTATTGTTGATTATTTCTAAGGAATTAATCTTTGTAGGGAAAATGTATGATCATTTTTTATGACTAAATTCTTTAACCTGCTTTGTTGAGGTTTTGATTTATAATTATCCTTCTTGGAATATCTCTGAGATATGTGATCATCAATCATTTAATTGAGCTCAATTGCAGATGATTGATTTCCCTGACATTTTATGTGATTAAAATTCATTTTATTTGAGAAATAAATTATCGAGAATTTTTAGGTCAGCTCTTGAGGATTATTTTTTATCTCTTCATTTGCATAATTATTCATTGATTATCTTTTAGCATACAGCCTGAAAATTAATTTATAAACATTTCTTGAATTTATTTCTTTAGATATGTGATTAATTTTTAGGATTTATTGATCATCCTATTATCGGATTAAAAATATAAATCACAGATCACGCGCTTCATTGTCTTCTTCGATTATTTTGCTTCCTTTGCATTGCATTTCTTTTATTTCATTTCACTTTATTTTTTAACACAGAGAATAACATAACAATTAATTATTAAAATTTTACTCAAAAACCATGTAACTAGAAAAAAATCGTTCACTCTATTCGACCTTGATATACTTACCAAGTGAAAAAATATTCCACAATGTTCAAAATTTGCGGTTTTTATTGATCTGATTTCTACCTCTTATACTACAATCATCGACTATTAAAGATGTAGATTTCATTATTATCAAATGGTGCCATTATTGGGGAACACTGAATTTTTAGGGTTTTAGATTATTTTTGTAACTAATTATTGTGGATGTTAGTTTTGTGTCTATTTTCTTTTATTTTTGTTTTTCATTAAAATTTCTTTTATGCATTTCTCCCTTAACATGTACTAACCACATCTTTTCTCTTCGCATATAGCTCAGAATTTTTTTTGGAAAAGATCAAGGATCTACGAAGAAGACCATTTTATTTTTTTTCTATGAGAGAGAGAGAGAGTTAGTATAGGTTTATTTCTGCATTTTATTCAGGGTCTCTTTGAACACTCAAACTTGTAACTAAATTGGACTGAATTGTGGGGACACTTGTGCCTATTTTGACCCTTGATGTGTGGTCAAGGACTCAAGTGTTTTGTTTCGTAGATCTAGGACTTGCATTCACAATAGAATAATATTTATTTGCTTGTGCTCGGCACTATCTTTAGGACACACATCATAAAAGTTATACACAGTATAGATCATTCAACTTAGCAAAATTTAAATCAAATCTTCACTGCTAATAGAACTATCTGCTTAGAAACATTTTCATCGGTTGCATTCATTTAGAGTAAATTCAATTATGTTATGCATCCCACATGAAGAATGTGGGGAAGCATTGTAAGTCCTTTAACTGAGCATACATCATTATTTTTATCGTGCATTGGTTTTTCTCGATTCTTATCTTTGTTTTCTCAAGTTAAAAATGAATGGGGACTAGTCAATAGACAAATATTTTGTGCTCATTAAGACCCTCAGTAACAACTTAAATTGAAATTGGGACTACTAACAAGGATAATTAAAATCAGTGGAATAAATCAACCCCCGTTTGGGAGAGCAATACCCATCATTAGACACAGTTACTCTCCAGACTGAGAGAGGCGCGCTACACTTAAGTATTAGATCCCAAATCCTTGGGTGTTTGCTTGGATTATCATGTTGTAAGACGCCTTACTCAAGGATGTGGATCAGAGAGTTGTCTATCGATAATAGCACAGACTAGGAACTCCCCACAAGTGTTGTTGGGTTTTCCGAAGTATTGCTGAAGCTATCTTGCTAGTTGCCATACCGTCTCTAGAGTTTACTACTTGAAGACTAGTGTGGAATGGTACCATCTCATCAGGACTCAAGTATGTTGTAAAATCAATGATGCATGCCCAGCTCAGAAGACTTATAGTGATCCTCGCACTCTACATGTGATACAAAATTGATTTTTTTGCTAAATGCAATGCAAGCGATAAAATCGCACCTAACAGGAACTTCTATTAGTCGGGAAGAACATGAATTTAATTTGAATAAGTAGAACATTCTAAGTGCGTCTTATTGAATGTGAAAGTGTGTGATCTGAGATTTTATAAGCATAAGCAAATAGTGACCTAGTAAATCTCTAATAGTCATAAGTGTATGTCTAACATGCGAGCCACTTAAGTCGAGCCCCACCCTCACCAGAGAGTGAAATAGGTCTCGACACACCACAAAAAATAAGCGTCCAATGTCTAGTTACACACATGAGATCCCAAATGGAATCCACTGGAAAGGTACAATTATTACAGATAATTACAAAAATCAAATAAATGCATAGATAAAATCATATGGACTCTACATTCTCTTAGGACTCGACTCGATCTTAATTTTTATGTGATTCCTTAAGTTAGCGTATTTCCTAGAGAAGCTAACCTCCAATGCTCCAGAGTTGCTCGGCCACCTAAGCAGTCGCTCTGTCGCGTTGGGTCCCTCAACAAAAATAAGATGGTGGTCGAAGAGATACATAAAATATAAAATGAAATAAAGAAACAAATAAATAAAGCAATCAAATAAAAAAATACAGGAAAATAAATAGAGTATTAATTACAAGAAAAAGGCTGCTGTCAGACCGCCCGAGGGATGGAAAACTTAATGTCTAAATTCTCTAAAAATCAACCTAAGCCGTACCTCCCAAGCAACTGCACTATCTAATGAACCCAGAAATGCCCTCGCTAATATGGTGAAATTAATGTTTAATGCATTCGTTGTAGACAGGCAATTCAGATTCAATCAAGAAAGACCACTTAATTAATCTTGCAATTAAAGCCAACAAACATATTTTTATTTTACT
The DNA here is from genome assembly GCA_037367405.1 of Ottelia alismoides. NCBI lineage: Eukaryota > Viridiplantae > Streptophyta > Magnoliopsida > Alismatales > Hydrocharitaceae > Ottelia > Ottelia alismoides. The sequence continues at coordinate 230,326 of JAZKJV010001077.1, read as the reverse complement.
TGGGCAAGCCCAAGATCGAACTCAGGGTCGCCATTGTCTCCACATGTTGGTTAATATGTGATCTAGATGTTAGATTTTCATAGAGGTATTTCTTGTAAACTTTGGGCAAGTTTAATGACTAAATTGCAATTTTCAAGAAGTCCAAAAATCCTAAAACTTGGTCAGAAAATGAAATATGATGAAATTAATGCGATATAATTTTTAGAATTTTCTGATGTAAAATGAAATTATTATTAATTAAAAATGCACACATGATGATTTTTCACAAATTGATTATAATAAATAGAAAACCTATTTATTTCTCAGAAATAAATTTATCATATATATGAGAGGTATCCATGAAAAATGCTAGATCTTAAAAATAACTGGTCTATGTCCTATTAAAAATTAATTACTCAAATCACCTTTTAATTTATTATGGCCTTGATATGTACATAAATGTAATGAATTTTGGGCACAAAGTAGAATGTACTCGATTCTACTAAATATGAATTTTTGAGAAATTTTGGAGCAATAATCAATTTAGTATGAACTTCAGATCACACAATGGATAAAATATATATTTTCCACAAAATTGATTATATTAAATAAACCATAGCCCACAAAATTCAAATAATCACCCAAATGATAAATCATTAATTGTTCTACAATGTATTGTTTATAAAATTGAAACATGATAACAAAATGATGTGAAAATTGATGCCCAAAGATAGGGGCCTAAATCCAATTTTACAAAATAAAAAGACAAAGAAATATGCATGAAGAGACTTATATGCGATTACCGAGACTTAGAGGGGGACGTACACGAATTTCCAAGGGGCACGTGCCATGCATGTACCTCTTGGAAGTGGGGGACTCGGTCGCTAATTGCGGAACTGTAGGGGGGAGTGTTGTGCAATTTCTCTTGCGGCTACATGCTTCACGTGCGTGTGCAGGCTCATACGGTGGTTTGGTTGCCGCTTCTCCATGTGTTGGTCGACTATAGCTTCGGGAGTGCCCGAGGCATGAGGCTCGGGCACGGTAGCGTCTTGGATGGTCGAAGCTGAGGCTCGCCTTTTAATCCTATATGTGGCTCACGGAGGTCGAGGTGGGTGGCTCGAGGGAGATATGTAGTGAGGCAGGCGACTAATGTCCATGGCGAGGGTACTGACGAAGGCATGGTGCTTCGTGGGGGATGGGAGGTGGAAGTGCGAGGCTGGGCAGAGGCACGTCAGCGGCGGAGACGGAACCCCAATGGTTCGATGGAAGAGGAGAGGATTACAAGGCATAGGCGATTCTCGAGTAGGAGAAAAGTGAACCGATGTAGGGTAGGGCTGGGTTGGACTGCGGAGGGGAGTGCAACGGTGGTCTGCTGGCTACAACCGCAAGGGTGATGGCCACAAGTAGAGCTGGGGAGGGGTTGTGAAGATCGGAGTCGACAAGCAGAGTTCGATGGCGAGTGGAGGAGGGTCACGTGTTGCATAGGGTCGTGACCACGTGGCGTGGATAAAAATAATAAAGTATAAATAACAATATTTAATATAAATAATAACAACTAAAATAATAAATAAATATATAAACAAATGAAATAAAAAGAAATAAACAAATAAGTAAATAAATAAATAATAAATAAAAACATAATATTAATGATTAAAATAAAAATTAAATAAAATGAAAAGGAAAAAATAAAAATGAGGTGACACGTGGCTGCTCCAGGAGCGGCTACGCGTCACTCCTAGAAAAAAAATAAATCAAAAGAAAAATAAGAAGAGATATTAAACGAAATCAAATCAAAAAGTGGTCAACATGAAAATTGTTCATCTCAATTAGATATAACTTTCATTAAGGACCCAAAATGAAAAGAAATCATCTGTATAAAAAGTATTTTTGGTGGTATTTTATAGATATAAAATACCATATTTTTGTATTTTGCAAAATTTTTTAGCATTTTAAATAAGATAAAGTCAAAATAAAGTCAGATAAAATATAAAATAAATATTTGCATAATAATGTATTTTTTTGGATTTTTAGTAATTATGAAAATAAAGAAATAAAATAAGGGGGACTTATATACATACTCACGTTGATTTATTTTCTTTGATTTTTACCTTGATTTTTATTTGGATGTTTACAACATTTATTAAAAATAAATCAAAGAAAATAGATACAAAAGAAATAAATAAAAAATATTCATTTTTGTACACAAAATAATAAGGCCAAATCAGTCAATATATACAATATGCATTGAGGGCCCAAAACCCAAGTTTCACATACGAAATCCAATTCTTTTGAATTTGGTCTTGTTTTGTATATAATTGAACATACATTAATTCAAAAGTGAGTAGGGGTCCATAGGAGACTATATGAGAGAGATATTCACTTTGGCGGTTTTTAGTCTCTAAACTAAGGTTTGAGTTTTACTGGGCAAATTCACAAGTTAGTATTTTTTGATATTTTTCTTTAATCAGGGTTAGTAAAATGTACACTTTAGAATTGATTTTTATTTAATTCTGAGTTAGTGAAAAATAAATAAAAATAGGGAAATAGGGTAATATACAGTTGATAATTTACAAAAAGAATTTTAGCTTCTTATTCATGAAATTGTGCATGCTAAAATGCAAATATTATCTACAAATGTATGAATGATAATAATGCAAAATAAAGGAAGAAGTGTGGCTAATTATTTAGGAATGGGGCTCTATTTTCAACTTTTGGAGTGATGAATCAGATTCATCATGGAGTTGAAGAATCTCCTCCACTATTAGACAATCCCTCCTCCATATCCCAGGTGAAGTACCTCCTTCACCTCCTATTTCTCTTTGTCTTCCTCCAGAAACCCCAACATCTCAGTCCTTCATCCTCTTCGACCAACCAACCATCCCCATCTCCTGGATCCCTTCACTTCTCGTTCCATCGATTCGCAACCTTCCCTCAATTGGGTTCATCTCCTCCATCTTCGACAGAGCCCTTCATCCATCGTCTTCGAGCAGCAAAGCATCATGTAGTCGCTCGAACCAAGAAGAGGAATGAAGGAGGAATCCCAGGTCCATGATGTACAAAAATCCTCGGATCAAGAACATACAGCCGAAGCATTGACGTTGATCAAAGGTCCATCGGACGACCTTGATCCTTCCAGAACCTGGTACTTGAGCCTCGAGCCTCGGGAGCTCCAAAGTAGCACGAAGCACGGCACATGGTAGTGAACTAGTCGAACCTCCAACACCCATGCATTGCACGTGGTTTATGGAGAATTTGTGCCAACACCCCTCCTTTTGTGAAGAATTACGAAGAAGTAAAGTCACGAGCCTCGTACATGTGACTTTGGAAAAATCACAAGAGAGCCCCTCTACTTCCTGGAAATATCAGACGTACCCCCACTAGGGGTAAATTACATAGGAGGTCCTGACGACTCATAGAAATTGTAATCAAGCCCTCCAGAAGGGCCTAATTGAAAGAATTATTTTTATTTTATTTGCATATAGGTCCCTGAACTTCATTTATTCATAACTTGAGCATATGTGATCGAATTTTTGTGTCCCATATGCCGATTTGATCCTCATTCAATTCTCTATCATATTGAATAGTTAATTTCACAATTTGAGACTACATTTGACTTGAATAAATTGAGGGGTTTATTTCTTGATATCAAGCACATCTAATCTCTGTCTTTGATTTTTAATGTGCAATAACTGGTGAAAGTTTGGGGAAAGTATTTTGGGATGCAACTTGAGATTAATTGACATATTAGTTCTGAAATTGATTAAGGGAGAGATGCTCATGGATTGAATTAATTGACTATAGGCTCTGTTATTCGTGCTTGCTTGACCTACATTTATCATCTCTTATATTACATCATATCCATCATTTTAAACTCGTCTATTTCTTTCTTGTCTATTTACGTATAATAACATTTTTACTACATTAAAAATTATTTTGAAAATTTATGCATCGTATTTCTTTTTAATTACATACATCTTTTAAATTAAAAATCCATAAAAATCTGAAAAAAAACACAAAAACACTAAAAAAATCATTATTCTTTTGGAAACCTATTTTCTAGATTATTTGAAGATTAATTCTAAACTCTCGTATTACCTCTCTGAGTTCGACCTTGAGACTTACTATTCAGTCGATTCGACAATTGGTCGGTTAATCATTATTCAATTGGTCACTCCATACCAACTAGCAGACCTAATCGACCGACTACTACAACATTGCACAGACTATACCAAGAGTCCATTATCCTTATGAGTCTCCTTTACTCAAGAAATATCGCAAATGGCTTCGACAGAAAAAAAGAAACGACCTCTAAAATTCGAACTGGACTGAGGATTATACAGTCATAAATTTGAACATAAAATGATAATTGATATATTTGTCCTGAGATCATAATAAGTGAGGGATGGAATCAACTTTTTCTCGACACCATGCACAAAGTATAGTTTCATCGTGTATATATGTGTGTGTGTGTGAAAGATTGTGGAAGCATTCATTCAAAAGTCCCTTTTAACATTGACACGAGATAAAGGAAAAGAAAGCATTTCAAAGATGGAAGAAGAATAAGGATGAATCGAAAAACTAGAGGACAGAAACAACTTAGATGAGATAAGAGGGAATGGGCATCACATATTGAATTGAACCAAGGGAAACCAAAGGGGAAGCATACAGGAATTTGGAGCCACAACAGCTAGAGATAAGGAAGTGGGCTCCACTCCTTCTCATCTCCAAGAACTACGGGATCCAATCCAATGCTCATCTGATGGCCTCCCATTTTACTGGGAATTTTACGAATGCAACCTCAGTAAATTTAGAATGTATCATTTGCATCCTTCTACTTAATAATTGGCTTTATTATATATATTTTTTAAATGTATTGAAAAAGATGAAAAATACAGAAACCGTGGTTTCTTTGAAGGTGTCAGGATCACATATCGTCTTATCTTCTCACTATGGATGTATCCCCCAACCTATGGGAATTAGCCTTTGTAAAAAACTTATTCTACTTAGATTATCTTTTATTAAAAAAAAAACTTAGGACAAATTTCTAACCTACTATTATATCTAGAGGAAAGGGATCCTATGGAGTATGTAACTTACCTACTCCACTTTCTTTTTTTCGATTTTTTTATTTTTTTAAAATGCTTCATGGATTTGCATAATTATATCCCTCTAATATGTCATTCAAATTTCATTAGAAATAGAGACCCCTACGGCCTCCATCCAGAACATGAAAAATACAACAAATCTGTGACCGTTAAAAAATGACTGTCTGGATGGAGGCTGCAGGAGTCTCTGTTTCTGACGAAATTTGAATGACATATTAGAGAGATATAGTTATGAAAAATCCATGAAAGCATTTTTCAAAAAAATAAAAATTTTTTGAAAAAGAAGAAAATGGAGTAGGTAAGTTACCTACTCCACTTTCTTTTTTTCAAATTTTTTTCAATATCTATTGGGGCAACCCGAATTTGAGGCAATAAAATATTAACTTATAATAACGAATAAATTAATATTTGTCATCATTTTTCTGTAGCTATACATATAACAACGAATATAATTCATTGTCTGTTTCGTTAAAATTCGAATCGAATACCATATTCATTGTTATAATGCTAGGTAACAAATCATATAACAATCATATGTTATTTTCTTAATCGTTACTAAATTAGTAACTATTTATACAATTTTTTTATGAAAAATTCAATGGGTAATTTGATTAGTAACTTGTAACGTGACACAAGCAGAAAAAAATAACCATTGATATCAGAAATTTTACTAGTAAGGATGATATCACAATTAATGAAAACATAGAAGGGGATATGAATTCTATTTACCGCGTGCGAGACCTAAAAAAATGAGTTTAAAGTTAAAGGTGTTTTGTCAAATTTCTCCTTCTCATTAATTACTCAGTAGGCGGGACTGCTTCCGCCTCTCTCTCCCACGGTTGCTCTCTCACCCTTTGCTGCTGCCAGAAGAGATGGAGTCCTCCCGCCGCATGGCGACGATCACCGGGCATCTCCGATCCCTCAATCTCCAGGTTCTCCTCTCGATTTCTTTTGGGGGTTTATCTTGTTTCGATCATTCGTCCTTTTTTCTCACCGAAAGATGGTTTCTTGTTCCGAATTGGAGAGAGTTTTCATCGTTGTCGGATATATTAACCAAAACTTTAGGTATGTATGGGAGTTAAATGTTTCTGTGCATTGGACGGGAGCAGGAAGAGGGTCCCTTGATGTCCCGGGCCAACTGCCGTGCCAAGGGAGGAGCGCCTGGCTTCAAAGTCGCAATCTTGGGTGCTGCCGGGGGCATAGGGCAGCCCCTCTCGTTGTTGATGAAGATCAATCCCCTGATCTCTGTCCTGCATCTTTATGATGTTGTTAACACTCCTGGTGTAACTGCTGACATCAGTCATATGGATACCGGTGCTGTGGTAATATGTTTCTCTTCACTTGTAGTTCCATTATGCTAGTGGAATGGAACATTTTTCCTTTGATTATTTTAGGTATTACATCATAGTCAGCGTGGAAGTGTACACGGTGCAATTTGATAGTTTTAGGAATTATATCATGGTAAGCTTTCTAATACTGATTTTTACCTTTGCACTTTATAAACAAGCACTTCAACCAAGCCCCTCTGACCGGTAGAACAATTAAGTCAGTCTTGGTGCTGAATGTCTACTAAATTACCTATGCAATGGAATTATGGCAATTACACTATTAGAAAGAGGACAACAAATGTAACATGTGACTCGATGCAAAAAATAAACTGAGTGTGTGTGGGGGGGGGGGGGGGGAGGGGGGTTTATGGTTTTTCTCCAAAGATGAGGGGTACACGGACAATTTATTGCTACAAATTTACAAATTAAAAGTCGTTATCATATCATCTTATTATTTTGTATTCAATAAATGTTGAATCTGTCCTGGCATAAGTTGCCGATGCTTCTGGATTTATTTTAAAATTTTTAGGAATACATCAAGAAAAATACATTGTTTCTATGAGGATGGGAAGTGTTTTTCATCGCGATCATCGCGCCCTGTTATCGATTAGTCTGAACAGTCAACGAAGCATGTAAAAAGTACAAATTCCTTAGAGCTTTTCTTTTGGATGTAAAGCCACTTAGCTTCTCAACTGAATTTTTGATATTAAAGTCGAAAGGTCAAGAAAACCCATCTTTATCCTTTTTAAAACTTCAAGATGAAACATATGGAGAATAACAATCCGATATTTATTGTGATCAATATGTGCAACATGTGTATGGATGATGACCAAATAGAAGGGGAAGAATCTGATTGCTGGATATTTAATCAAATTCCAGTGGTGTCAGACCATTCACATTTGCCAATTCAAATAAATTTGCTTGCAAGTCTGCTCACTGTAATACAATGCTCTTGATGATGCTTTGATGGCATAGAATGAGGTTGGGACTTGCCATAGTTTTAGGTTATTGCTTCCTAGTCCTGGAGTTGTATATTTATGATACAAAAGGCTTTCTCCCCAACATAGTGTGTGTATATACATCCTATGCTGGATTGAGGGCTATCTTCGATATTCACCAATTTTGGTCAAGGTTCCGTGTTTACCTGGTAATATTAACAAATGTGTGCCTCAACAAAGACTTGGTGTTTGTGAAATCTAGGTTCGTGGATTTCTAGGGCAAGCCCAACTGGAAAGCGCATTGACAGGAATGGACCTTGTCATAATCCCAGCTGGTGTTCCTAGAAAACCCGGAATGACGAGGGATGATTTGTTTAAAATAAATGCTGGAATTGTTCGTACTCTATGTGAAGGAATTGCAAAAAACTGCCCACATGCGATTGTGAATTTGATCAGCAATCCAGTGAACTCCACTGTTCCAATTGCAGCAGAGGTTTTCAAGAAAGCTGGCACTTATGATCCTAAGCGTCTCTTGGGAGTGACAAAGCTTGATGTAGTGAGGGCCAACACCTTTGTGGTATGTTTTAATTTGTTCTGTTCGTTTCAACTTGTCTCAAACATGAATTTATTTTAATGTGCATATATTAGTCAATTAAGAGGGGAAATCAAACATATTGTTTTTGGTTGCGCGTAAAATCAATGATATATTATATTAACATGTAATTTCTCGAAAACCGCTTGTCTTATTTTGGAGGTTTTATCTTTCCAATTACTTGAAATTTGCAGGCAGAAGTTCTTGGAATTGATCCTAGGGAGGTAGATGTTCCAGTTGTTGGTGGTCATGCCGGAGTCACAATTTTACCGCTTCTTTCACAGGTTAATATAAGCTTTTAGTCCCCTCAGAAAGTCTATTCCATCCCTTTCTTTGTTGTTTAAATGTTTAATAATCTATTTTGTCCCTTTTATAAAACCAATTTGGGCAGGTAAAACCCCCAAGCTCCTTCACAGTAAGTGAGATTCAATACCTCACTGATCGCATACAAAATGGAGGAACGGAGGTTGTTGAGGTAAGGAAAGAATTGTTACTGACTTCTGCAATGTCGTTCACAATATTTTTTTGAAATATTAAAGAATCTTTAGTGTCCTTTTCTCGTTGTGGGGTTAAATTTGTCTACCATAAACCATCGAGGCATTGTATCATCCCGAATAATATCCGTATCTCTTTACAAATATTTGTTCAACTGTTTGATTGGTATCATGTGTTTCTGCTATGGCAATTTTTGCTAATGATGTCCATTAGGTAGTGAATATCAAGTATGAATAGTTATATAGAGCAATAATAATAAACTATTGTACTCCCAGAGAGTAGGGTTGTATACATGAAAATATTGTTTCTTTACTTGGATTCTTTCCACTTGCAATTTTTAACACAATTTCTATCCTTGTGAAGGAAGGCCCAGTCTTCCCAGCTTTTATTCTATTAATGTGAGGTATCCCCCTATAGGAGATTGTGTCAACTGTCACATGGTTTAAAATTTAAAGAATAAATTCGCTGTGATTCTGCAATCATATTTTTATTAATTCAAGAAGCATAATTGGTATTTTACTCATTTTTATATTATTTTACAACATAGTCCTTTTTTTGTCTAGGCAAAAGCTGGTGCTGGATCGGCAACATTGTCAATGGTCCATTCTTTTACAAATGCTTATGTTGATTTTTATATTTACTATTCATGGTAGCAACTAACTAAACACATGGAAAAATACACAGGCATATGCTGCAGCCAAATTTGCAGATGCGTGCTTAAGGGGATTGCGTGGAGATGCAGGCATTATAGAGTGTGCATTTGTGGAATCACAGGCACTTTCAAATTCATCTATTATGTTCTTTGTTTGTTTGGATCCTTGGGATTTTTTAATCAACAGTGGCCTTTAATACAGGTGACTGAGTTGCCATTCTTTGCGTCCAAAGTAAGACTAGGCCATGGTGGGGCAGAGGAGATATTCCCTCTTGGACCTCTAAATGAGTATGAAAGGTTTGTAGCCTGCAATCTGCTTAAACTGATTTGAATCAAAGCATAGCTGATACTTTGGCACATAGATATTTTTACGAGTATTTAAAACGGATATGAAAATGAGTTTGTAAAAGAAAAATAAAATCAGAAGTTATTCTTTGTTTGCGGAACCGAAATTACGATGTTATATTTCCAACGCTGTTGAGCTCCCCAAGGATATTGCTTTTCTATGGATGGCCATCACCTATTACTGTTATTGCTCAGGTTATATGTGTAAGTAATGGTTATCCATAAGTGATGATCAACAACAACCAAGTCATTTCATTGCTTCCGAACGGATCTAATTTATGGCATACCCTGGCACAGCTATGGTTTTTTTGTAACTACGCTGGTGTATGACTCAAATTAGATCGCTTTGGAAGCAAAAAAAATCTATATAGCTGACCCAAAGTGGGAAAAGGTTTAGTTGTTGATCATCACTTATGGGATAACCATATTTACTTACTTAATGTGGGCAATAAAAGCAATAAAAACTCTTCTCTACCATCTAACTAGATGCCGGCTTTTTAAGATGGCAAAATTTTGGCAAATACCAGTCTCATGTTCCCTGAGTATGGCAAAGTTGAGAAAAGCTCAGCTTTTGGCCACATTCTTGGAGCATATGTAAGCTTGGTGGCTTCCTGCTGTCTTGTGTAGAAATTGATGCCCTATCAAACATATTGCTATTTGTATGCATTCCTTTACTTCTTGCCTTGATGTTTGGATTGTTGTAGATCTGGATTGGAAAAGGCAAAGAAAGAGCTCACTGAGAGCATACAGAAGGGCATTTCCTTTATAAAGAAGTGATGCATACATAGAAAACTGCATAATTCTATGCCTGCCATCTCTTTATGTATACGTCTATGGACACCCCATCTATTGTCTGCGAGGAGCAGTCTTGCCTTGCTGCCGTATTACCTACTAAAATATTTTCCTCACAGATATCTCCTTTTGGGAAATGTGAGAATGGTGGTTCTAGTTTTGTTATGTTAATAATCTTGATCTAGATGCTCCTGTATGTTATGCATCAAGGTATATGACTTTTCCTTGAAATTGGTCGATACATGATTGAGAATTGGCATGTGCTTGTAATTGAAAATGCTTTCACTACATTCTTAGCTTGTACTTGGACTGGTATTGAGTGGATGACAATATTTTGATAGTAGTGCAGATACAATAATTGTTTCCCGTTGTTATATGTCAAGTACCTAGGAAAGAATAGAGAAATGCTAGGAAGATGGCCCACTTACTAAGGACTTAAGTCATTGAGTATAGAATGAAATGGAGGGGTTTTTATATATAGGATGGGTTGTTGTACAGCCGCCATAGAGTATGTGTATCATACACACCTGAGTTGAGGAGAGATATTTTGTGTGAAGCACGATGCTCAAGATTATCGATACATCTTGGAATCACAAAGATGCTCAAGATTATCGATACATCTTGGAATCACAAAGATGTATGCATTATCATTTGACTAAAAAAATCTTGGTATACCAATCAATGGGCAAAGGCTTCATACCAACGGCCACCTAGATTATTGCAAACTTTTCCAATAGTTGTGGAAATGAGAAAGCATTTTCACGGATTTCATCGCTACTTTATTACATACCACAAAATAGATCGCCTAACCAAGGTGGCATATCTCATTTCAATAAGCTTAAATTGCACTCCAGACAAGAATTCAAGATATCGATATCTATATCGTATTGGTCACTCGAAAAAGGTATATCTTGGGATATATCAATTGTATTGGTGGAGATCTCAAAAATGGCTCAAAAAAGCATTTTTTTCAAATGTCCTGGTTGTTAAAGTAATAAATAACATGCATATACACACTTATATGCAAGAGTTGTAATCTAGCATTTCAATTTACACATATTGCTCATATTGTTGTTATTAATGTTGATTGCTGAGAGATATTGGAAATGAAATAATGAAATTAACAACCTTTAGAGTACATCTTTCATTCATAAAAATAAGTGACACACCTAGATTACAAATAATATTTCACTTATAAAAATAAGCATCAACATCTATCATGTTATAGAAAGTTAGAACTAACTATGTATCTGATTATCTAAATAGTGTTCCAATCTATCATGTTATAGAAAGTTAGAACTAACTATGTATCTGATTATCTAAATAGTGTTCCATCATAAAATTAAATGACAACATGTAACAAAATAAAAGCTTATTACTTATTGAGATGATCAAAACCATGAGTTATGAGGCGGGAGCCATAAGACCTCATCTTCCATGTCATCACTCCTTGCGTGTTGTTGATTTTATGTACTCACAATAATTCTTTCAAGGCATATAGGAGTATGTAGCCTTGTAATCCATCACATGCTGCTGGTACTTATGTTCATCCATGCTGAAAGTGAAGCAGCATTGGAGCTGCTAAGATTAAATGACAACATATAATAAAATACAAGCTTATTACATATTGAGATAGTTAAAATGATGAGTTGTGAGGCCATATCCACATGACCTTCCTTCCATGTCGTCGCTCATAGGATGTTGTAGATCCTATGTGCTTATAATGATTCTTTCAAGTCATATAGTAGTATATCGACGTGACTTTATGTACTCGCAATAATTCTTTCAAGTCGTATAGGAGTACATAACCTTGTAATACATCATACGATGCATGTATTCATGTTCATCCACACTTGAAAGCAAAACAACATTGGAGCCAATATCACGGGTAGCACAAATTTCTCTACGGAGGATGGGGCATGGTTGAGTAATAGTCATGAGAGATCCTATAACTAGCATCACCAAAAATGCTGGTCTCGCTCTGATCATGGTAGTTTTGTTGGCTACCTTGATAGTTGTGATTATTGTAATCATAAATGTAGCCAAGGTTTGAGAAGTCGGTATGCGGTATTCGTTCGGTCAGGCGCTCTGAAGCGAGTAAGTGGGCAGGCAGAAGCATATGCGGAAGTATATGCAGTTTCTATTATTTTATTTAAAATAATTAAAAAATATAATAATAAATTCCAACATTAGATATTTATGTTTCAAAAAATATAATATGGAAGAAATATGAAGGCAACTAAAATTTTATTTAACAGTGGCATGGTGCAATCTAATATTGGCAAGATGCAGATCTAATAAAATTTTATTTGATTGAAATCCAATCTATCCAATGAAATCCAATAGATTAGTCATATACATTGAAATAATTGTATTTAAAAAATCTATGCAAACGATATTTTATTTAACAGTGGCATGCTGCAAATCTAATGTTGGCAAAGTACAAATGTAATATAATTTTATTTGATCGTAGTCCAATCTATCCAGTGAAATCTAATAGATCATTCGTATGCATTGAAACAATTGCATTTAAAATAATCTATGCACATTAAAATTTTATTTAACATCGGTATGATGTAAAACTAGAACCAAAAAGATATGTTTGGAAATGATACAAGTTCAGGGTTTATACGGGGGTTTTTCATCAAGTTGAGGGAGAGGGTTTCATGCGAGGAAATGCCTAATCAACCACTTAATTGGGTCCCAAAACGTATCCAACTAATCGGATACCATGCTGTGTATTCCATGAATAAGTTGCTTCAGCTAACCGGGTTCAAAGTCCATTAACCTGAATATGGAGTGAGTATGTCATGCTCGGTGCGGCTGACTCTACATATGCAGTCGCTTGGGCCGACTTTCCGAACACTGGCTGCAGATATACCCATAAGATGGAGGAGTCTAAGGAGGATAAGGATGAAAGTACTCAGGGAACATGCCAAATGATATGTTGTTATGTGATTTATATCCACTTAGAGGACTTAATGTTAGTCCATCACCATGATGTCAATTTCCCACGTCCATAAACCCATAAAAATATCAAACCCTTGAAAGTTAGATTTTGTGTGGTTTAAAAGTTTATTTTTTTAAATAATTGTATTACACTTAATCTTGATAATTTAAATAAAATAATACAACAACACATCTAAATGATACTTAAAATGTAAAGTGGACAAGTCGATGATCGATCCAGAAGGACCTAACAAGGCAATCACAATTTTTCAATGATTTCGAACTCAATTTTATTTTTAATGTGAGAAAATGTATCTTTGATTTTATATTAAATGTCTTTAAAGGAAGATGCGACCTATTTTAAAATGATTTAAATGCTTCCCAATATTTATGATATTGAATTTTTATGATATTTTTAAAGATCAATAGAAGATTGCATGGGTTAAAGCATAAAGATTTCAGAAATCTAGGAATTGAATTCCAAATGGAACAATTAAATGAACTTGAAAATGCTAACTCGGAGATACCTGCATTTTTTAAAATAAAATAAAGCAACAGGCAAATTGCGGTAAAGATACTTTGAAACTAAAGTTAACAAAACAAATCAAACAAAAGTATATAATAAAATCAGAGAGAATAAAAAACAAAAGTACATAATAAAATCAGAGAGAATAAGTCCAAATCAAACAAAAGTACATAATGAAATCAGAGATAATAAAAAAGGAAAAGGAGAGAGTCTTCTTTGCAAGGGCATGAAGCCCTAGAGGCTGAAATTGGTGGAGCACGGGCGGCGGACGCGGAGCTCAACAACGCAACTGGAGGATGGAGGGCATATGGCTGGAGGTCTGAGCATGCGTGTGACTAGGTGCGGGGGTGGCAAAGTTGGGTGCTAGTGCACGCTAGGTCGTGCGAGGGCAGTTAGCAGCCTGGTGGTGCGGATGGAAACTGGAGAGAAGATATTTTTGTAGTGTTGCAGTTGGTGGAACGAGCTTCATCACGAGAAGGGTAAGGCCTTTGTATTTGTGTAGTGAGTTCTTCTCCTTTGGGGAAGATGATGATGATGTTGAAGATGATCCTTAACCTCCTCTCTTCTTCTCTTCTTTTTCTCGTTATAATATGCCCGTCATTTGGTTGGAATCATACACAACAACCCTCCTCTTTATTGTTTTGCATTCAATTGAAGGGGGATGGTAGTTGTGCTCACTCTAACAAGACATGACGTCCATGGGGAGTAGAGAGTTTTCTTTCCCCATAGTGGTTGGTTGTTGTGATTATTTCTCTACAAAGGAAGAAAAATTAGTAGATAGATGGTAGAGATTTTGCAAATAAAATGCATATCAAATAAGATGAGAGGCTAGTTTTTTCTGTTGGATTTTTTAAAGATAAATCATGCTAAATGTTGTGGGTTCATTTTGTTAGTGAAATGAAATTAATATGAGATGTTAATTGACCCATTTACCATCCTTCTCATGTTAATTGTTGTGTTTATAATTTTTCATACTCAAATAATGTGGTGCACATGTCTGTAGTGGGCGGAGGGATGGGTCGAGCTGCTGCTGCTGCTGCTGGGGTCAGCCTGTGACCTGAGACGGGGCTGAGAAGCCGTCTGTACCTCATGGAGACACATGATCTGGGTCTCAGGTCACTCAACGTCGGTACCATCTGATCTATCTGAGATATGCCCTGACACTGCTTCTTCTCAATGATCTCGATGCGGTCCAGCTTCTCGCTGATGATGCCCATATCAGCGGCCAATGACTCTGCCTATGCTGCGGCTGCTGAAGATGTGGAAGGACATGCATTAGCCCGTGCTATCCTCTGATAGGACACGTCCTGTGATGTAGGCTTCCCCTGTGTGTAAAGATGGGTTTGGGACATGACTGTATAGTTCTCTGCCATCTCCTCGTAGATGGCCCAGACTTGATGCTCATCCTTGGCGAAATAGGAATCCCCACAGGATGCATTCATTAGCCCCTGCAACTCCGGTGTAAGCCCACAGAAGAAACTCTGAACAAGGTTGGGTTTGGATATATTGTGATGAGGACACCGGTCGATGAGCTCTCTGAATCTGTCCCATGCCTCATAAAACTGCTCGTTGGGAAGCATGGAGAAGTTATTGATGAGGGCTCGCGCTGCATTGGTCCGGCTGACTGGATAGTACTTATTCAAGTACTCGTTCCTGAGTTGTTCCCAAGATGTCACGTATCTCCCTAAGTGCTTCAGCCAATAGGTTGCTCTGTCGATGACGGAGAACGGAAAGGCCATCATCTTGATGGTATCCTCGTCCAAGAGTCGATCGTGGACCGTGCTGCAGATCATCTCAAACTCCTGGAGATGGAGGTGCGGCTCCTCGGTGGCTAGCTCGTGAAATCTGGGTAGTAACTTAATGGTCTGAGGAGGGAGCTTGAAGTCTCCCAGAATAGCCGAGAACTATATCCATCGGTGTGTCAGAGTCGTATCGGAATTGTGCAACTCTCTCATCGGGTATGCTGGTGTTGCTGGTTGTACTGGCTCATCTGGATCTCGTCCCCCGCCTCCTCCGATCTCTAGAATCTCTCCTCCATCGGCTTTGTTCTTCTCCTCTCTGTCTGCTCGCATCTGCGCCATCTCTCTGGGCATGCCAGCCATGAAGGCCCCCTAGTCTCTGATCTAAAGCTGCATGATCTACAGGGAGGCTAACAGGGTTTTGTTGATGACACCCTGATTAAGTACGTAAGTGTGAGTCTGGCCGGGTCCATCAGTGCGCTCCTCACTGTTGGCCATGTCTTGGATTTTTGCAAAGGCAAAAGACTCGAACTCAGGCGTCGTCAAATGAACAAAATCTGCCGCGGCCTCTGCTCGGGCACCTCGGGACTGGTAGAAGGGTGGTCGAGGGGAAACAGGGCAGAGTCAAATTCGGGTTAGAAGAGCGGGTCTGGGCTCTCGCGAACCAACCTAGATGAGTGGGGCAGAGTGCTCGAAAGCGGTGCAACCAAAGGCTGCCTAAGGGACCTCCGGCCCATCATCGTGATGTGGAGAGTGAAGGCGGATGAGATCTGGAAACACACAAGATCAGGCAAAACAAACCCCCAATTCACCTACTCAATGCGAAGCTGATGGCCGTAAAGGTTCGGTCTTTTATCTTGTCAATAATTTTTAGGTGATAAATCAGTCTATCAGAGCGATTAAGCGAGTTGGTAGGAATCTAACGCTCTCAGGAGACTGTCCCGATCCAAGGCTAGATCTTTCCCAGCCAGTACAAGTTGCAGACCGTTTACCGGCTACCCGATCAACTCGCTCTATTAAGGATATCGCGGCTTGCTTTACCGGAAACCAGAGCGATCCTCATTGGAAAACGACTAACCCGAAACCAGTAGTCTGAAAAGAGGTCAGATATGGCTCTATCCTAGTGCACGGTTCACTCTCTCGCTCATCCAAATCATACAATGAGGGGATTGCTCTCCCAAGACAAATTTTCCGGTGAGGTGACTTTTAGGGTCGAGTGTGTTTAGCAGTCCCAATTTTATGGTTTTTCTTTTTTTAGATGTGTTTCAATACAAACAACACCTAATAAATTTTCCGAATCTCCTGGTTATTTTCAGTCCAAAAATAGGGGGGGAAGTCGAAAAAGCCGATGCGCGGTCAAACACAATGATGCATGCAAAGTAAGAAATGTGTACCTTACGCCAAGTCCAAATAATGGAATATAAATAGAAATAAAACTGCAAGTCCTCCTAGTCTTCTGCTCCTCCTCTCCTACGCTCTCCTGCGGCTCGATGCAGAAATGAACTGCCACCGCTTCGCTCGGGTGCCTCGATGCTCCTAAGAAAGCCTCCCTCGTTCGCCAGGCCCTTGCAAGAAAGAGAGAAACAGAAACTGGTCAGATCACAGTTAAAAATAAAAAATAAAAATAAAAAGAAGAAGAAAAATAAAGAAAAAGAAATAAGAAGAAAAATAAGAAGAAAAACAAAGAAAAAGAGAAAAACAAAGAAAAAGAAAAAGAAAATAAAAAATCAAAACGGAAAACTAACTACTAAGTCGTGCTCCCCGGCAATGGCGCCATTCTGATGAGCGGCCCGAACGACTAAGGTTAAGTGATATCAAAGGTCGTTGCGACCTCAACCACTCGAACCGGGCTCAACGAGAAAAATGTAGACCACCAACGAAATCAATCAACAATAAAAATCAAGGCAAGCGATCTTGCTAGTTATTTAACCTGGTATAGCCACCAGGGTCGAACACAAGGAGCACGAAATGAAACCTACGAAGTAGTCAGGTAATCCAAGAAATAAAAGAATTTTTTATGGTTTTTAATTTTAATTTTTTTAATATTTTCTATTAAGAAAAGGACTAAGAAAATGGAGAAAAGTCATACTCAAGCAATTATTTAAAGGCCTAAAACCACTCAAAAATTCAAAATAAAAATGTTTTATGTTTTTAAAATATTCACATGTTTTTGGGTATTTTATGGGGGGTTTTTTTTTCTGATTTTTATATAATTTTCTAAGAATAAAAGAAAGAGGAAAATTGCAAACAGTGTGCAGCCGAGATGAAATGGCATTAAAAATATCTAAAGTGCCTATAAAATCTTGACAATAATTTTTTGTGAAAATATAAAATAAAATCTACCTATAGAAACTGAAAATACATTTTTTTTATTTTTAATGAATTTTTAATAATTTTTATAAATGTTTTTAGTATTTTTCAATTTTTAGGTGTTTTATAAAAGGGTATAAAACAACAATCAAAAATAAATTAAAGCACGATAAAACAAACACACACTAATTTTTTTGGAATCTTTAAAAGTATTTTATATTTTTAATTGGTTTTCTAAAATAGACAGGGACACTTTTTAGGGTTTTTTGAATTTTAAAAAATATCAAATAAAATCAAAATGCATCACAAAAATTTCCAAAAATACTACACAGTAGCAGGAGCTATGTGTAAAATTTTTAGAATTTTTAGAGTAGTTTGATATTTATTTAATTAAAAACAACACATACAGGTTACACGGACCTAAAAGCAATTTATTTAAGTTTCAGGACCAAAATATAACACGCATAAAAAGCACATAATCAAATATACAATTTAACCAATAAAATATGCACATGCGCCAAGTCAGCATTCATAGGGGTATATATGCAAATTTGAAAAACATTCATTCAAAGCATAACACAGGAAAAGTTCTGGATAAAAAGTGCAAATACACCACTATGCACGTGACCAAGCACGTGTCTCCAAACTGGAAGGACTAAACTGCAAATAATTGAAACTATAAGGACTATTATGCAAAAAGTCCAATATAACTTTTATTTTACAAACTAAAACATAAAGTAAAATAAACGTAAGGGAAAAAGAGCAATATACCCTTGGTGCACGTGAGTCGTGCATGGGAGGCCACGTGTCGGCCGCTAGTGAGGCGAGAGGCGTCAGGTATCAGATCTAACGGTGTCGGTTGGTCGGGAACGTGGAAGGTACGGGGCCGTTAGATCTGACATCTAACGGTCTGACATGTCTCCTAGATGGGCGGTCGAGATCGAAGCTGGAGGGCGATGTCGATCCAATGGCGCAGGACTCGGCTGGAAGAACAACACCTGGATGAACTTCGTTGGAGCTCAGGACAAGATCCTCAACCCCGATGGAAGATCAGCCGGCACCTGAGTGATCATGGGACGAGTCCGCGTCAGGTGAACGGCTCGGATGGAAGTTCCAACGGTCGGATCGACGTGATGGCGGAGGGGACCTGGAGCTCCTCCGGCGAGCCTAGGAGAGGGTTGGAGGCTCCCCGTGCGCGACAAGACCTGCAACGAGTAGCTCTGACTCAGAGCTATGCACTGGTCTAGGTTATTAGGACAGAAAACCAAAGAAGCGGTGGGGGATGGGGGTCGATCTCCGGCGGATGTGGTAGAGGAGATCATAATCCTAATCTCAGCTAGCAAATGATGATCGGGGTGGTCAGGTCGTGGAGGAAGATGGAGGGTGAGCGTACGTGATTATCGGAGCAGTTGGGTGTGCGTGAAGGAGCTCCGACCGGCTGGTCGGGGCTGACAGAGTGAAGGCAGCAAACAATGGAAAGATTCGATCAAACGGGAGCTAGGAAAGACTAAGGGATTACCTGAAGGTCCAGATATGTTCCTGAGCTCCAGGCGAAGGTGGACGTCGAGGTTATGGCCTCGACCAGGCGGCGGATGGCGAGGGAGGCTTCTCACGGTGGATCTCCGGCCACGAAAGGGCAGCGTCTGCGTCACTGCACCTCATCGACCACCAGATGGTGCCTCCGACGGCTGTCACCATGCTGAAGGTGTCTAGGGTATCAAGAGGGAGTGAGGCGTGAGCTCCTGGCCTAGGGAGGCGGATGAAAGACTTTATAGCAGTCCCAGGTGGCTGGAAGATCGGGCAAGGGTGCGCGAATCGAGAAGGATCCGTGCTTCCCTAGGGATCCACGAGGATCTTGGATCCATGGGGGAAGAAACATGCGACATTTCGGAGCAAACGAGTGCGTGATCCGACCTGGGGAATTTTGAGAAGAAGGTCCGACAGAGAGATCGGGTTGGGTCAAGCCCTGGAAGAGGGGGTTGACCCGAGTCAACGTTCAGACGTGGACCAATCATGGGTGGGCTAGAATAAGGATAAAACCTGCTACATGACAAAATCGCTAGGAAAATGAAAGATAAGTAATTTAAAAATAGAAAATGAATTTATATTAAAAGTGAATAAAATAAAAAAATGTTTATTATTTTTCAAGGGATTTTTCTATTATTTTTAATTATTTTTATGAAAAATAAATTATTCTATATACAGTATATTGTATTATATGCATGTACAATATACCTATGTATTTTGTACAATTATTTTTAATATATTATTTTTACAAAAATACCCTAATTTTATATTTTATTTATTTACAACAATATTTTTGGAGTATAAAATAATTTTTGTTTTATTTTTATTATTTATTTACAAGTATACAATAAATAGGGAAGTAGATATATATATATACATGTATTATGTACAAGTAAGAGAGAGTTTTATTTTCTTTTTCTTTTTCTTTTTCTTATTTTTAATTTATTTTTAGAAATATATACAAAGAAGTAAAAATGCATTTTTATTTTTTTGGTAAAACTAATTTATGTACACACATGATATATGAATACAAGTTATAGTGGCCCTATCTCTCTCTACTTATTGTATTTATCGATCGGGCCAATGCTTGACCCTCTCTTGGGGTTCGGGTCACTCAGTATTTATTCTAAATACTTCTTTTTTTTCTTGATTCTTTTATTTTTGTACAAATACATGCTAATTATAAGATATTAACACATACATGCATATTGCTAGGTTATTATATTTACACCTATTTACATGATGCATTGCCAAGATAATTAGCTAAAATAAAAGAATACAGAGTGATGAACATGGATTCATCACCCCCCTATACTTTACCTTTGCTAGTCCCTTAGCAAACACTTATTTGAAAAAGAAGTGAAAAGAGAACGAGAAGAAAAAGAAAGAGAATCAAGATTGATTATTAAACGTGTCTTCATTAAATTGAAGTATGGAGATCAGTCAGACCTTTGGATTATTAGTTTGTCGGAACCTTATTTGGACCTAGGTTTAAAACTCAACAACCTCTAAGTTCCACCGATCTATGGTCAAGACTCCTCAATAATCCAGATCAGAACAAGTCTACATATACAAACTCTAATGACCATGAATCTTTTCTTGTACTGTTTAAGTGATATGTAGCTCCCCGCCTCAGAAATGGCAAAGTAACAACCCCCCTCAACAAGGTAACTCTAATGCCCTAGTCTAGCAGCTCTTTCCTCGAGGAGTGGGGTATTCCCTTCTAAGTTAAAGTACAACCGGCTCAAGAAGAGGAGGAAGAAGAGAATGGACCATGACCAGTGTAGTCATGTATCCTTGGGAGCCCAACCAATGTAGCTAAGTCTCTCTGTTGCAAGCTTCATGAGATGAGAATGAGTATGTACACTCCGGTGGGTATTTCATTTTCTATCAGACCCACCACTTTTTGGAGTTTTTCTTTCTTTTGCATTTTTTTGATGTGCATATGTACAACTTATCTACATGGTGCAACATATATACATAAGGAGTTTTTCCCCTTGTGCCAGTAGACTATCCCTCTTTTGAAGCATTATTGCAACCCATGACTCCTGTCTTTAGACCTCAATGCCGCCAGACCAAGTTGAGACACACTTCCTTCATTAAAAGAAGACGAGAGGTTCCGCCTAGAAGTACTACCCTCATATGCTACCCCAAGCCAAGGAAGACTGGCTCCTCACCACCTCATCCGTAGAGAGCTAAGTGTAAGGTGCTGGTGCAAGTAATGCCATTGTCTGTGAGAGTCATGTATGCATTGTTAAGTGTTCTACTTAGGCTCATCAAGATGACATGTGATCATGGCCTAGTGGACTCAAAGAATTAAGTCACTACTGGACATGAAAAGTCTTAACCCTGAGCCCTATAAGGTTCCTCTTAGAATTAGGTGGATTAAGGTCTTAACCAAGCTCTATTTTTCAATTTAATTCCAGACTAGTTTAAATGTCAATCTATGATTCAGAAAAAATGTACAAGTATATACAAAAACCTTCTTATGGAAGTTTGAGAATGTGCAAAATTTTTGAAAAAAGTGTTTGAATGAATGAATGCATGGATGCATAAGTTTTGCAAAACTATTTACACATATTTAAACAAGGGTTTTTGCAAACTTTTATTTTTCTAACATTTTACAAAAAAATTTGTACTATATACATATTTTTTATACCAAAATATTTACACACATTTCAAACAAAATATTTTTACAAACAATTATACAAAAATAATTTTTATAAATAACTATATATGTGCAAGAAAGAGTTTTATGTACAAGAATTTTTTTTAAATTTTTACGATTTTTAGATAAAGGAATTTAGCCATTTATTTATTAACATACTCACACAAAATACGAGTTATGGCTAAAGTATATATGAAATATATACGACACCCCCCTATACTTAGCTCGAACGATGTCCTCAGAGTGGATCAAGAGCGATGAAGAAGTCATAACTCGTGCTTAGTATAGGGAAGTGAAAAATAATGCTATACTACAATGACGAATCAAAGAATAGAATGAAAGGATCTCGGTTATTCTCCCTATACTTAGGATCAAGTAATCCTAAATATAGTAGACTGTACATAAAGGGAAATCCGAGCGGAAGAATGTACAGGGTCTACCTCCCCTATACTTAGGATAAAATATCCCTAAGTATTGGCAGCAAAACAGAGGTAAAGAGAATCAAAAGAAAAATCAAAAGTCTACACCCCCCCTATACTTAGGGTAAAGTAAACCCTAAGTATAGCATAATCATAAGATGCAAATGGGGTGTTGGACTGAAGAATGAGATGATATGGACATCTGGATCTATACAAGGCAGAAGACAATGATAATTAGGCATGAGATGCAATAGATGTGAGTCAAAGATCACATCTCATGCAAAATTAATAGGGGCGACGTCAATGACTAGCGGCTCATGATCTAGATATGGTTTGAGCCGCTGCCCGTTAACACGAAAGGTAGCATCATATGTCATCTCAGATATGTCAATACTCCCATTGTCATGTACCTTTAGGACCTGGTATTGTCCCTTCCATTTGCTCTGCAACTTCCCTAGAAATAATCTAAGCCTAGCATCGAACAACCATACTCTCTGATCTGGCTCAAACTGCTTGTGGCTGATATGAGAATCATGCCACTCTATTACTCTCTCCTTATATTGTAGACTGCTCGAAAAGGCTGAATCTCTAAGCTCCTCTAGGGCTGCCAATTCTGCCTTCCTCTGATCTCCTACACTCAGTGGATCTAATAAAATATCTGTGACAGCCCGAGGTGACTTGTGCATAATCTCAACAGGTAAATGGCAGGGCTTGCCTTAAACGAGGCGAAAGGGAGATGTAACTAAAGGAGTCTTGAAGGAAGTCCGATATGCCCACAAGACCGAGTCCAAGAGCTGTGACCAATCCTTTCGGTATGGGCAGACTACCTTCTGCAAAATCGTCTTGATCTCCCTGTTCGACACTTCAGCAAGACCATTCATTTGAGGATGAAATGGAGTGGCTACTCGATGGTCTATGCTGAACTCGCTAGCAAGGGCCTTTACCTTGTCGTTGTCGAAATGAGACCCCCCCATCAGATATCAAAACTCTAGATACCCCAAACCGTGAAATGATATTCTTCCTCAAAAATCTGCAAACAGTCCTAGCATCTGCATTTCGGGTGGGGAATGGCCTCAACCCAACGACTAACATAATCCATGACCAACAGAATGTACTCAAATCCATGACTCTTAGGGAATGGACCCATGAAATCGATGTCCCATGCGTCAAAAACCTCACAGAAGTGAGTGGGCTGCATCGGCATCATATCACGTTGTCCACAAGTGCCCATCATCTGACAATAAGTACAAATCTTCATGAATTCATCAGAATCCTTGAAGAGGGTAGGCCACCATAGGCCGGATTGGAGCACTTTCTGTGCCGTTCTCCTCCCAGAGTAATGTCCTCCTGCCTCAAGCTTGTGGCAGTATGTGAGGACGCTATGGTGCTCCTTTTGAGGAATGCACCGACGCCAGACGCTATCCCCTCCTTCATGATAAAGGATGGGATCCTCCCAATGGTAGAACTTCTCCTTCGCAAGGAAGGTCTAAAGTCGTTGTCTAGGCCAACCTTGTGGAACTTTCTTGGCAACAAGATAGTTCACAATGTCGGCGTACCATAGGAGCGAGACGATAGAAAGGATCGCCTCATCTGGGAAGGTCTCAGAAATGGGATCAGTATGCTCAGATTCCTCAAGATGCTCTAATCGGGAGAGATGATCCGCCACTGCATTCTTGACTCCAGGCTTATCCTTAATCTCAATGTCAAACTCCTGGAGTAGAAGGATCCATCTAGTCAGTCTCACTTTGGCATCCTTCTTTGCCATAAGGTAACTGATGGCAGTATAGTCAGTAAAGATAGTCACCTTTGATCCAATGATGTATGACCTGAACTTATCAAAGGCAACTAGACTCTTGAGAGTCTCAAATGACGCAAGACACTTATCATCTAAAATGAACTCGGTGTCTTTGATCAGCAAATCAGTAAGCGGTCGGGCAATCCTGCTGAAATCATGAATGAATCGTCGGTAGAAACCGACGTGCCCCAAAAAAGGCTGTAACTGTCATAAGTTGGACGGTGGACTAGTTTCCTGATGATATCCACCTTGGCCGGATCAACCTCCATGCCCCTGTTGGAGATAATATGACCAAGCACCATCCCTTGAGTCACCATGAAGTGACTCTTCTCCCAGAATAATACAAGATGGGCCTCGATGCATCGTTGAAGGACACTGTCTAGGCAGTCAAGACAAGCATCAAACCCATCGCCGTAGACCAAAAAATCGTCCAAGAAGACCTCCAAGCACTCACCCACCATGTCCGAGAAGATGGGCAACATGCACCTTTAGAATGCCGTTGGGGCGTTACATAGACCAAAGGGCATTCATCTGAAAGCATATGTCCCAAATGGACAGGTGAATGTAGTCTTGTCCTGGTCTTCGGACGCAATGGCCGCCTGATTGTAATCGGAGTACCCATCAACGAAACGGTAGTGACTCTTCCCAGCTAGCCTCTCAATAATCTGATCAATAAAAGGCAGCGGGAAATGATCCTTCATGGTGGCCTAGTTCAGTCGTCTGTAGTCTACACAGACCCTCCAAGAAGTGGGTAACCGGGTAGCTATCTCCTCTCCAGACTCACTCACAACTGTAGTGATGCCCGTCTTCTTGGGCACCACATGTAATGGACTAACCCACTTGGAGTCGGAGATGGGGTAGATAAAATCGGTGCTTAACCATTTCGAGATTTCCTTCATGACAACCTCTCGAAGGTTTGGGTTCAACTGTCGCTGGAACTCACGCGATGGCTTGGCATCCTCTTCGAGATAGATATGGTGGGAGCACAGCGCCGGACTTATCCCCTGGAGATCAGCTATACTCCATCCAATTACCTTACGGTTCTTTTCAAGAACCTCCATCAAACGAGATTCTTGCTCTCCAATCAAATCTGCTGAGATAATGACTGGGTGCATCTCATGCTCGCCCGCAAGGAATCTATACTTCAGCGACTGCGGCAAGGGCTTCAGCTCTGGGTAACTGGGAGTTAGCAAATCTAGCCTCTGAAAAGTCTGAGTGAAGGCAACCAAATCTACATGGGAGAACTCTCGCTGATCATCGAAATCTGGTGAAGACGGCTCTGCTGGTGTATCTGTACTTTGTATCGGACCAGTCTCCACCCTAGCTGCTGGCTATGTAGGAATCAGACACGGTATCAACTCATCAAGCTCTGCCCAATCGATATCTGACTCTGAGGGATCTGAATCTGAACCAAAAGAAATATCAACTGCCTCGCTATCCTGAGCATGGTCTGCAACCTCGAATGTGTCCTCTGCCAAGAGTGTGCTCTCCAAGCTCTCCTCTGTTGGAATCTGTGGATCTGTAGCATCTGAATGTGAGAGGATGGCTCGTGAAACAGGAGCTGACCAAGCGACTTCATCATTTGTAATCACAAAATCGCACTCATGGTGGACGTCTCGCTCCGCCTCCGTCATCTGCTTTGAATCACTAAACTGCTCTGAGCAGGCTGAATCTCGCGCTCTGGTCTCATCGATCGTCTTTATTTGTATACTCTTGCCCTCAACGTGAAAGTACACCTTCCTGCTATCATGGTCGGACACTGCCTTGGCTGTAGCCAAGAACGTGCGTCCTAAATGATGGGGGTATCGGTCAGAGACTCAGGGATCTCCATGTCCAACACAAAAGTCCATGAGGAATTTCAGGCCCTGAATTGTGATGACCACGTCCTTCAACAACCCCTTCGGCCTCTTGATAGATCTATCAACAAACTGAAGGACTATCCTGCTCTGTCGAAGAGGGCCAAACTCGAATCGGTCGAGTAAGGCTTCCGGAAGTAGGTTGATGGAAGAACCGATGTCTAATAGAGTCTGATCGAACCTCTGCTCATGGATGTGACATCTGACATAGGGAGTTTCTACATCTGGCCTCTTGGTTGGCAGACGGTTCAGAATGGAGAAACAGGTGGCCCTAGTGAGCACATGGATCTCTTCATGGTGGTTCCTCTTCTTCTTGCGAATGGTAGTCTTCTCTCTAAGGTTCCTCTGGAAGAGAGGGATGTGCTCAAGGGCCTCCTGTAGAGTCAGCTGAATCTGGAATCTGTCTATCGTCTGCTAGCTGAACTCTAACTGTTGAGATTTTTTTGGATTTTCTTTTTTATTCCCTTTATCCAAACGGAGTGCTTGAGGGAAGGGGATGGATGGGCTCTCCTTAGATGGAGGGCTAGGAATGGGTCCCCGCTGCTGAGACGAAACAGAATCCATACAAATATCTCCAGGCATCGCAGATGGAATCACAAATAAAGAACCCTTTCCTTTATTATTTTTTTTGGATTTTTATAAATAGTCTTGAGATACAGAAATAGATGGAAATGCAACAGGAATAGAATGGGTGGCCTCAGTACCACCCGCAACATATGGACTCACTGCATCAACACCGCTCTCTGGCTCAGCATCAACATGTCCGGTGGCATCAGCACCACCTCCTATATCAGGGGAAGCGGCGGCCTCAGTACCATCGACTGGAATTACCTCCTTGGTGGCGTGAGCACCACCACCACCACCACCATCATGAGCGGCATCAGCACTGCTCTCCTCCTCTTCGGGTGCTCCTGAGTCATCATGGTATCGTTGCTCAGACGAGACGCCACCGACTGGCATCCTACCGCTCCTAAGTGTAACAAAGTCAGCATCAAAAGTATATGTAGTAATATCACCCAATGAGTCACTAGACTTCCTCTTCAGATTGTTTGGATTCAGCTTGATCTGAGTGGGTATGGCGGTCTTCCCCTTCACGATCTCCCTCATCTCCTGACGGAACTCGTCCATCTCCCGCCTAAAAGTGCCATGCTGCTCGGAGATCAGGCGGGCTAAGTCATCAAGTGCTGGGTTCTCATAGGCTAGCCCATGAGAACTGGACGGGTTACCTCTTTGGAAGTGAGGTTGATGCTGCTGGGAAGGATGAGGGAGACACTGGTGAGAATATTGCTGAGGATGTTGTTGTGGCCTCCATGGTTGTCCCTGCTAATAGGGACGAGAACCCTGCTAGTAATGTGGCTGTGGCTGTGGGAACTGGGGCTGCTGCTGCTGGCTGTACTGCCCACCCTGAACTGGAGCCTGCTGCTGGGAAGAGGCACCTCCGGTCGACCATCGGAATTTGGGATGGTCTCGACGGATCCCAGGCTGAGGTCGATCATACAAAATCCCGTTGACTTCCATCAACGGCCCCTGCTCATAAAGGGGTGGGGGAAGAACTGCCAGGGGCTGGTTCAGTTGGTAGACTACCATCTGAGTGTCCGGAGATGGTGGTAGCTGGACGTACTGCTGTTGCGGCTGCTAGAACGGCTCTACATAAATGTGGTGCACCTGTCTATAAAGGGCGGAGGGCTGGATCGAGCTGCTGTTGCTGGGATCAGCCCGTGACATGAGACGGGGCTGAGAAGCCGTCTGTGCCTCCTGGAGACACATGATCTGAGTCTTCATGTCACTCAGCGTCTGTGCCATATGATCTATCTGAGACATGCCTTGACACTACTTCGTCTCAATGATCTTGATGCGGTCCAGCTTCTCGCTGATGATGCCCATATCATCAGTCGACGACTCTGCCTGTGCTGTGGCTGCTGAAGATGTGGAAGGACCTGTATCGACCCATGCTATCATCTGATAGGACACGGCCTCTGGTGTGGGCTTCGCCTGTGTGTAAAGGCGAGTCTGGGACATGACTGTATAGTTCTCTGCCATCTCCTCGTAGATGGCCCATACCTGATGCTCATCCTTGGCGAAATAGGAACCCCCACAGAATGCGTTCACTAGCCCCTGCAACTCTGGTGTAAGCCCACAGAAGAAACTCTGAACAAGGTTGGGCTTGGATATATCATGATGAGGACATCGGTCGATGAGCTCTCTAAATCTGTCCCATGCCTCATGAAACTGCTCGTTGGGAAGCATGGAGAAGTTGTTGATGAGGGCTCGCGCTGCATTGGTCCAGCCGAGTGGATAGTACTTATTCAAGTACTCGTTCCAGAGATGTTCCCAAGATGTCACGTATCT
The DNA here is from genome assembly GCA_037367405.1 of Ottelia alismoides. Lineage (NCBI taxonomy): Eukaryota > Viridiplantae > Streptophyta > Magnoliopsida > Alismatales > Hydrocharitaceae > Ottelia > Ottelia alismoides. The sequence continues at coordinate 201,962 of JAZKJV010001077.1, read as the reverse complement.
CCTTAAGTACTTCAGCCAATAGGCTGCTCTGTCGACGAGGGAGAATGGAAAGGCCATCATCTTGATTGTATCCTCGTCCACGAGTCGATCGTGGACCGTGCTACAGATCATATCAAACTTCTGGAGATGGAGATGCGGATCCTCGGTGGCTAGCTCATGAAATATGGGCAGTAACTGATTGGTCTGAGGAGGGAGCTTGAAGTCTCCCAGAATAGTCGACAACTGGATCCATCGGTGTGTCCGAGTCGCAACGGGATTGTGCAACTCTCTCATCGGGCGTGTCGGTGCTGATGGTTGTACTGGCTCATATGGATCTCATCCCCCGCCTCCTCCGATCTCTGGAATCTCTCCACCACCGGCTCTGTTCTGCTCCTCTTTGTCTGCTCGCATCTGCGCCATCTCCCTGCGCATGTCGGCCATGAAAGTTCCCTGGTCTCCGATCTGATGCTGCATGGTCTCCAGGAAGGATAACATGGTGTTGTTGATGGCACCCTGATCAAGTACGTAAGTGTGAGTCTGGTCGGGTCCATCAGTGCGCTCCTCTATGCTGGCCATGTCTTGGGTCTTTGCAAAGGCAAAAGACCCAACTCTGGTGCCGTCAAGTGAACAAACATCTGTTGCGGTCTCTGCTCAGGAACCTCAGGACTGGTAGAAGGGTGTTCGAGGGAGAACAGGGCAGAGTCAAACTCGGGTTCGGAGAGCGTGTCTAGGCTCTCGTGAACCAACCTAGATGAGTGGGGCGGAGTGCTCGAAAGTGGTGCAACCAAAGGCTACCTAAGGGACCTTCGGCCCATCATCGTGACGTGAAGAGTGAAGGCGGAGGATTTCTGGAAAACACATAAGATCAGGCAAAACAAACCCCCAATTCACCTACTCAATGCGGAGCTGATGACCGTAAAGGTTCGGTCTTTTATCTTGTCGATTTTATTTAAGTGATAAATCAGTCTATCAGAGCGATTAAGCGAGCTGATAGGAATCTAACGCTCTCAGGAGACTGTCCCGATTCAAGGCTAGATCTTTCCTAGCCAGTACAAGTTGCGGACTGTTTAACGGCTACCCGATCAACTCGCTCTATTAAGGATACCGCGGCCTGCTTTATCGAAAACCGGAGCTATCCTCACTGGAGAACGACTAACCCGAAACCAGTAGTCTGAAAAGAGGTCGGATATGGCTCTACCCTAGTGTACGGTTCACTCTCTCGCTCATCCAAACCAGACAATGAGGTGATTGCTCTCCCAAGACAATTTTTTCGGTGAGGTGTCTTTTAGGGTCGAGTGTTTTTAGCAATCCCAATTTTATGATTTTTCTTTTTTTAGATGTTTTTCAATACAAACAATGCCTAATGAATTTTCCGATTCTCCTGGTTATTTTAAGTCAAAAAACCATGGGGAGAAGTCGAAAAAGCCTATGCGCAGTCAAATACAATGATGCATGCAAAGTCAGAAATGCGTACCTGACTCCAGCACTCTACATGCAGGGTGATCTGCGCATAAAATAAAGATAGAATTAAAACTACCTATATGATGCAAAAAGAAATCAGCCTTAGATAGAAAATTTCTACTCGAGAAGAACAATAGCTAATAGGTCAAAATGAGAGGTCGGAGTCCAGTCTCTGATGCCGATCGGTGTCCGCCACAACGGATCCTGCCAGCGCTGTATATGGCCTCTAGCGACACATGACCTCTCAGGTGACCAAATTAGCTTTTTCTTTGTGAGTTAGTTAATTAAGTCCAATTAGCGATCTATAGGTGCAGGCAATATAATTAGGGTTGGGATCTTAATTAATTACGTCACAATCAAGATAAAATCCTAAGTCTAGGGGCCAAAATCTTCAAGAATCAAAGTAAAAGAAAATTCGAAGAAATCGAAACCGACAAAAAACCGCGGTGAGGTCCCCCGAGCACACCGGTGCTTGGCGAAACAGACCCCGATAATCTGCCAAGTCCAAGTGTCTGAGTCATGTATTATTACAATAATAATGGAATAAAATTAGAAATAAAACTGTAAGTCCTCCTAGTCTTCTGCTCCTCCTCTCATACGCTCTCCTACGACTCGATGTAGAAATGAGCCGCCTTTGCTTCGCTTGGGTGCCTCGGTGCTCCTAAAAAAGCCGCCTTTGCTCGTCGGGCCCTCGCAAGAAAGAGAGAAACAGAAATTGGTCAAAGCACAGTTAAAAATAAAAAATAAAATAAAAAGAAGAAGAAAATAAAGAAGAAGAAATAAAAAATAAAGAAGAAGAAAATAAAGAAAAGGAAATAAAAATAAAAATAAGAAGAAAAATAAAGAAAAAGAGAAAAACAAATAAAAAGAAAAAGGAAATAAAAAATCAAAACGGAAAACTGACTACTAAGCCGTGCTCCCCGGCAACGGTGCCATTCTAATAAGCGGCCCGAACGACTAAGGTTAAGTGATATCAAAGGTCGTGGTGACCTCAACCACTCGAACCGGGCTCAACGAGAAAAATGTAGACCACAAACGAAATCAATCAACAATAAAAACCAAGGCAAGCGGTCTTGCTAGTTATTTAACATGGTATAGACACCAGGGTCGAACACAAGGAGTATGGAATGAAACCTACGAAGTAGTCAGGTAATCCAAGAAATAAAGGAATTTTTGGTGGTTTTTATTTTTTTTTAGTTTTTTATATTTTCTATTAAGAAAAGGAATAAAAAAAATGGAGAAAAGCCAAACTCAAGCAATTATTTAAAGGCCTAAAAATACTCAAAAATTCAAAATAAAAATGTTTTTATGTTTTTAAAATATTCATATGTTTTAGGGTATTTTATGGTTTTTTTTCTGATTTTTATATAATTTTCTAAAAATAAAAGAAAGAGGAAAGTTGGAAACAGTGTGCAGCCGAGATGAAAAGGCACTTTAAAAATATCTAAAGTATAAAATCTTGGACACAATTTTATGTGAAAATATAAAATAAAATCTACCTACATAAACTAAAAACACATTTTTCTCATTTTTAATGAATTTTTAATAATTTTTATAAGGTTTTTAGTATTTTTCAATTTTTAGGTGTTTTATAAAAGGGAATGAAACAAAAATCACATAGAAATTAAAGCACAACAAAACAAACAAGCACTATTTTTTTGGAATTTTTAAAAGTATTTTTATATTTTTAATTGGTTTTCCAAAATAGATAGGGACACTTTTTAGGGTTTTTGAATTTTGGAAGATATCAAATAAAATCAAAATGTATCACAAAAATTACAATAAATACTACACAGTAACAGGAGCTATGTGTAAAATTTTTGGAATTTTTTGAGTAGTTTTGATATTTATTTAATTAAAAACAACACATACAGGTTATACGGACATAAAAGCAATTTATTTAAGTTTCATGACCAAAATATAACATGCATAAAAAGCACAGGTTAAATCTGCAATTTAACCAATAAAATATGCACATGCGCTAAGTCAGCATTCACCGGGGTATATATGCAAATTTGAAAAATATTCATTCAAATTATAACACAGGAAAAATTCTGGATAAAAAGTGCAAATACACCACTATGCACGTGACGAAGCACGTGTCTCCAATCTGGAAGGACTAAACTACAAATAACTGAAACTATAAGGACTATTCTGCAAAAAGTCCAACTATAATTTTTATTTTACAAACTAAAATATTTAATAAAATAAACGCAAGGGAAAAAGAGCAATATACCTTCGGTGCACGTGATTCGTGCGCGGGAGGCCACGTGTCGGCCGCTAGTGAGGCGAGATCGTGCGGCTCTACAGGCGTCAAGTGCATATCTGACGGTTTCGGCTGGTCGAGAACATGGAAGGTACGGGGCTGTTAGATCTGACATCTAACGATCTGACATGTCTCCTGGATGGACGGTCTAGGTCGAAGCTGGAGGGCGGTGTCGATCCAACAGCGCAGGACTCGGCTGGAAGAACAACACCTAGATGAACTTCGCCGGAGCTCAGGACAAGATCCTCAACCCCGATGGAAGATCAGCCAGCACCGGAGTGATCGTGGGACGAGTCCGCGTCAGGTGAAAGACTTGGATGGAAGCTCCAACGGTCGAATCGGCGTGACGGTGGAGGGGACCTGAAGCTGCTCCGGCGAGCCTGGGACCGGGACCCGGATCATCTTCCTCTTTGATCGTCGAGTCATTCTCACCATTTCCCCCTTCGATCGTGTTCAATCGAAGGTTTGTATTCTCATATTTTGGCCTCAGTTAGTCACAATTCTGTATCTAAACTGCGACCATGATATATGCGATCTGTTCGCATTTGCTCCCTTGTTCCCCATTCTTTCATGGTTACTCCTTCCGATTTCCACCTTGTTTCCACGATCCGATCTCATGTTCTCTGCATCTTCACATCCGCAGACTTTTTCCCCTCTGCTCGAGCTTCACATGAGAGGTTATCATCATTGTTTCTATAACATCTGCCAAAAGAAGGACACCCACATATCCTTAGACGAGCCCATTCCACAAGCACAACAACAATTGTTGTGTTCCCTTTGTTTGATTTTTAGTATTCCACACATCGATCCCTTCCTAATATGGTGTCATCATATCTCCATTTTCCATCCGATTCAGTTTGTATTCATCAAACCTTCATCGGAGGTTTATTTGATTTATTATGAGATTACGCACATAGTGAAGAGCATCACATGTGTGTCGTTCTCATTCTATCAACACACACAATAGGTGTTTCATCATCCTTTAAAAAGCTATTGTATATTGCTATTGGATATTGGACATTACTGTTGGATAAAGCTATTGTATGTGTCGTTTTCAATAGCTATTGGATATTGCTATTACATGATTTTAAAGGATGCAGTCCACCATTGCATTCTAGTTCTTAGGATAATGATGAAAAGAAGGTAGACTGAATTAATATTGATATTTTTTGGATAATTGTGTTTATACTTTGTTTGTTGAAGATTACAGTTCAAGTAATTATACAGGTCCATAGAACAGTCCATAGGAATCAATCCTGTTTAATTTTGATCACTCCAATTTTGAGATTTGTATGTAGTTTTCTGTTGCTGCTTTGTCTATTGTTAACAATTATTCTTGAAACTGGCTGAGATAGTAGAAAGAGTATAAAGTTTTCTCATAAAACTTATTAGAAATTTCTTTACAGTATCACTTAACAATTTCTTTAGAGCTTCCTCATAATGTTAACAATTTCTGTGATACAATCTAAATGGATGTGAATGCATCAGTTGTTCTATTGCAACAAGTTTTAAGATTTTTGTTAGTTGTGTTATTATGTCAGTGGTACTTTATTGGTGATTGACCTATAACATTTGTAGTAAAAGAATTGTTGCATCTAAGAATTACTTATTTAACCATGATAAAGCAGTTGTTGCTGACAACATATTAATGAATACATATTTTACAATAAAAAATATCAGCTATTATACATCTATGAAATTATTGTCCGATTGAGATCTTTTCGTTGATAACTCCTTTCCAAATAATTCTTTTTGTTGATTTTGGTTGGTTGTATGTTATTATAGGATCTAAAAATGGATAAGTCATGGATGCACATGAGATTTGCAGATATCGTTGAATACAATAGAGGGGTAAAGCAGTTTCTTGAATGGGCTTTTCATGAGGATAGATTCTCTTATAGAGTTGGAATCAATGGAGAGAAAATTTTATGTCCTTGCATAAAGTGTAAGAATACACATTCTTACAAACAAGAAGTTGTTTATGATCATCTAATCTACGAAGGGTTCTGGCTACATTACGAGATTTGGAGTGTACATGGTGAGGATATTAGAAATTCGTCATATTAAGTTGCCCAAAATGATCAAATTGTGGATATGTTATGGGAGGCTCAATATACTCCCACACATTTTTCCATTCAAGAGTCAATGGATATTGATGATAGTTTTTCAAAAATTTAAAAGAAGCAGAGGAGCATATTTCTCCATGATCTAAAGTATCTAGATTGGAGTTCTTATTAACCATTTTTAAGATGAAAGTGATGCATCACTGTACTAAGGCTATGATTGAGGAATTACTGGAATTTATCGGTCAAGTGCTGAATAATCTTGAAGGCTATCCAACTAACTGGTACAATGCAAAAAAAAAACGTCTTCGATCATTGGGCTTAAAATTAGAAAAAATAAATGCATGTCGTAATGATTGCATTCTATTTTGGAAAGAACATCGAGAGCTTACCAGTTGTCCTGAATGTAATTTTTCACGGTATAAAGAAAATGCAAGTGTCTCTAATAATTCAAAGAGAAGAGCTGAGAAAATACTTAGATATTTTCCATTGGTCCCTAGAATTCAATGTCTTTTCATGTCATCTAAAACATCTAAATGGATGTCGTGGCATAAAGATGATAATGTGTCAGATCCTAATGGATTAATGCGTCATCCTTCAGATTCTGAAGAGTGGATACAGTTTGATGAGAATTTCCAAATTTTGCATTAGAAGCTATAAATGTCAGGCTTGGTCTCTCAAGTGATGGCTTCAATCCATATGCAAACATGAACGTTAGTTATATAATTTGGCCAGACGTAATTGTAACTTATAACTTACCAGCATGGATGTGCATGAAGTCGTCCTTTATGATGCTCTCAATCTTAATACCATGTCCAAAAGGACTCGGGAATGCAATATATATATGCAACCTTTGATTGATGAGCTGAAGTTGCTGTGGTACGATGGAGTGCAGACATATGATGCACACAAAAAAGGGAAGTTCACAATGTGTGCGATGATATTATGGACCATTAATGATTTTCCAGCTTATGCCAATTTATCGGGCTGGAGCACCAAAGGCAAACTTGCATGTCCAATATGTATGGACAATACACATAGTACTTGGTTGAATAATAGTGGAAAGCGTTGCTACTTAGGTCACCATCGATTCCTTCCAATTAAACATAGATGTCGTAGAAGTCAATATAAGGATAAATTTGATGGAGCATCATGTCTAAAATTGGACTTCGTACATGTTTCTGGATGTGAGTTGTTGCATCAATAGGAGGGCATTGAAGGTATTCGTCTTGGTCGCCTTTTCAAGAAAAAAGTTGAGTGGCGGTTGGAAACATAGTATATTTTTTCGAGAGTTGTCATACTAGAAATATTTACAGATCCGTCATAATCTTGATGTCATGCATATTGAGAGAAATGTGATGGATAACATACTTGGAATCTTGGGTTTATCTGGAACTGCAAAAGATACTTTGAAATCTAGGAGGGACTTGCAACAATTAAACATAAGAAAGAAATTACAATCTGTAGAGTTTAACGATGGAAGAATGATGTTATCTAGAGCATTGTATACATTATCCCTAGATGCACGTCAGAAGATATTGTCTTTCTTAGCTAACATCAAGGTACCAGATGGCTACTCTTCTCAACTTTCCAGATGTGTGGACATAACAGAGAAAAAGATATCGGGACTTAAGAGCCATGATCACCATGTGTACATGCAAGTTTTCTTACCCTTAGTTATTCGTGGGATGCTTTCCCCGGATCTTGTACATCCTTTAACAGAGCTAAGACAATACTTCAAATTGGTATGTAGTAAGGTACTTAATCCATCTGCACTATATGGATGGCAACACGATATCATAGTGACCCTATTCAAGATGGAACAAATATTCCCACCATCATTTTTGATGTAATGGTACACTTGACTATGCACTTAGCGAGTGAGGCAAGAATCGATGGTCATGTGCAATACAGATGGATGTACCCCATTGAACAATATCTTATAAAACTTAAAGGATATGTCATCAATAAGGCTTCTCCAGAGGGTCAATTATAGAAGGATACTTATTTGAAGAATGCATCAATTTTGTGAGATGTACACGGATGGTATAAATAATCGCTTTAGTCGTGTGGAAAGAAATTTTGATGGTGGTACACCTGAAGTTACAGAAGGATGCCTATCAGTTTTTTCTTCAAGTGGAAGACAAATATTGGGTACTATAAGACACAAATGGTCCCAAAAAGAGAGATACCTTGCACATTACTATGTACTAATGCAGATTATTGAGATTGATGCATATTTCGAAGAATATAGACATATGTCAGTGGAAAGAGATGACATATATGTATTCCTACTTTGGTTTCAAGTGCAAATTTAGCAATTTAGACAAAATTGTGATCCAAGATGGACTACAGAATTAGATATAATATAATAGAGTCCCTATTGGTATGTCCACTCGCATTCAGGAATATTGTAAATGGATTCAAATTTAGAAAGAAATCTATTGATATCAATAAAACGAATCAAATGAGTGGTGTGGTTGTTAAATCAGCTCTCGGGTCTGGACTAGATGGCTACTATGGGGAAATTATAGATATTATTGAGGTTAGCTTCACACATGACCATCGAGTGGTGTTATTTAAATGTGATTGTTTCGATGTGTACAATGAAGGTGTGGGTTATCGCAAGGATAAGATAAATGAATTTGTGAGTCTAAAGAAAAGTGCCCGTCTGGCTATACATGAACCTTTTGCATTAGCAAGTCAAGTGGAACAAGTTTTCTATGTAGATGACAATGAGGCATGTGGATGGATTATACCTGTAAGAACGATGCCTAGAGATTTCGATGATGTCCAAAATAAAGAAATCATTATAGACTCGGATGCCTACCAAGATAATATGCATGACGTCGATACATCATACGTACAAAATGATGTAGATGTGGCTATTTTTATTGGTGGAACCTATATAATTGTAAATGAGTAACGGTAAGATATGTTACTTCTTTAAAATATACATTTGTTTATAATATAAAATTATAAATATTTTAAAATTTTATCTTAAATCATAATGCATATGAGATCACGCTCTATACCAATTACTCCTATAGTAGGAACCAAATCAACAGTAATTTATTAGTTTAAAAGATTTATTTAAACATATTTCTTTTTTAGTTAGTTTTATTTTTTATAAACAATATAATGCAGGTGGCACATCGATTTGAACGCCGCACTCATTCCACGTTGACTGCACCTCTAATAGGAAGTAAATCAATGGTAAATCACTATCATCTGAATATTACAACTTCATAATATTTTCCTGTTGCAAATATGTGATTTATTTTTTATACTTAATTGTGATGTAGATGGAACCATGAGCTAACAATTGTGCTCAGTTACCTACATGGCATAACGAGATTGGTGTAGTGGGATCCCAATCAATGGTTAAAAAAAATTATCTTGTTTGGATGTTATATATACTTAAGACTTATTATATATAACTTTTTGATAAACTTTGATACAGACGACACCATCTTCTGATCATACTACTCGCTTAAGGTCGATTACTAATGTAGCTGAAACTCAATCAGAGCCACATGAGTCGCCCATACAACATAGTGATGATGTAACAGATGTTGGTTCTTCATCAGGTAGGAGACATAGAGGGCCATCAAGGTGTCGTTACTTAGACCATCTAGCAGCTGGACAGACATTGCATGTTAGAATTGTGGGTGGAGATGCTCTTGGGGAGAATGCTGCACAATTTCACAGTTTTTAGGGCAGGTTGCACGTTTTCGAATTCCTATTTTAACTCGTGATTTCAGAAGAGATGTTTCAGAGGATGTTAAAGCTTCACTTTTGCATGACTTGGAGGTATGTTATAGATACTGGTTATTTTTAAAAATCTAAAAATATCTTCTAATATTGGCATTATAGGGTTCATTTACATGGGAGCGTAGCCCTGAGATAGATAAACAAATATTATCACATGCAGGTGATCTACATCGTCAGTGTCGATGTGAAATAAAAAGAAGGTTAAGTATTCTTTTAAATATTTGATATTCAACATTATGTGTTAAATTAGTGAGTAATATCTTTTAGTTTTGTTCTTTCAGTATTTTGATGAGACGATACATCTATCAGAGCTACATAAAAGAACTCCCAAGGAGCTGGATGCAGTGACATGGAGAAAGCTTGTTGATTATTGGTCTTCTGATGAGTATAAGGTAAATGCACATTTTAAATATATATTTTTTGAAAAAATAGTATGTTAAGTTAGGATGTTAATAGTTTTTTTTGTAATTTAGGAGAGAACACTTAAGAACAAGAGAAGTCGCGTAATGGAAGTAAATCCAACACATCGAATAGGCAAAGAAATATCCATCAAAAAATCGACGAGTTTGTATGTATTATTTTAAAATTCCATTTATTATACATATTATGTTTCCCTTCATCTATTATTTTATATTTTCATTATGTAGAAGAAATTGAATTCTCATGAGCATCACGAGTGAATACTTTTCTTTTAACTAAGAGTCGAGAGGTTAAAGGTGTGAGGACGTAGACATCCGAGGTCCACCAAAAGAACATGTAAGTAAATTTTGAGAATAATTTTTTCCTTTTTAAAGATATAAATTTTTATATATTGTTTAGGAGGAAATGGTGAGTCTCATGTCTCCTCCATGTACCGAGGATGAGAATGGAACACCTGTGATATCGCTCTCTCTCCAGATGAAGCCTTTATGAAAGTTAAAGGACCCAAACCTTTTGGTCTTGTTCGTTGTGGAGGTCGTAGTGCCACTTCTTCTAGATATTTTGGTGTTCAAGGTGGCTCTTTGAGTCAAGAGGTTGTCGAACTTCGTAGTAATGTGTGCAATTTGACGGAACAACTTGCTTCCATGCATAAAGGATAAGAGACTCTTATGCAACAAATGACAGAGCAACAACAACTATTTGTAAAATAAATGGCAGATCAACAATAACACATGGCAAAGCAAATGATGGATATAATGGAGATTCATCATCAAGAGATGAGAGGTCTTGTATCAATAACGTCAAAAGAAAAGGACATGTCTTCTCATGCAAGTGATAGTGCTCGTAAAAATGATGAATACAATGATGATGATGAGTATTATTCAGAAGATGCTCAGAATTAGTTTTTCTTTTTCATTGTATATATAGTCTTGAACTACAATTTTTGGTAGTAACTTTTATAGTTTTATTTTGATAATTGGAGTATTTGCACTGTTATGTTATCATGGTTTATTATATGTAATGATAATTGAGATCTGTCATATTTTTTAAGATCTTATAGTTTATTTATATTGATCATGAAATTGGCAGAAGTTACATTCAACGGTTGTGTAAATATTGCAGGTATATTTGCTATAATACTAAACTTGTTAATTGTTGAATATAATTGCAACATTTGCATGCATGATATTAAAATATATGTAACGTTTATCAAATGTGTCGATTTTTACAGCTGTAACGTTTCCATGATGTTACAATTTTATTACCAATAAAAATATTACAATTAAATCTATATGAAACATTTATTTAACCGTCGCAATAATATTCGTATCGTTTACAAAGCATTACAATAAACGTTGCGTTTGATAAATAAACGTTGCGAATGAACTTTTGCAACATAATTTCAAATGTTACAAGTATAGAGTTTTCCTGCAGTGATGGTTAGTAAGCACTCATTCCTATCAGTGCTCAACAATGGTATGAAAGGATAATCATTAATCATCATATGTAGAGTTCTTGGTGTTGAAAATTCCCTTACTTTGTTCCTTATATGTTTGACTTATAGGCTTACAAAGAACATCTAAAATAGATATTCCATTCAACAGAACTTGAGTCATGTACGTTGGGTCGGAAGTAGTCAAACTAACCTCTAGAAGATCCTTCATTAATTGAATTGGGATGAAATTTTCTTCAAGATATAGTATGTCAAAAATCACTCCAACCGTATTCTTCAATATCAGAGTCAATTATAGTAGGTGTCACAAGATCTACGGGAATTGATTCCTCATTGACCATAAACTCAATCCTTTCTTTAGCACATTCAAAATGTGCTCTAGCAGTAGCATGGAACGGTCGTCCGGATATCATGTGGGTCTAAGAATAAGGTCTTGGATGAGTCCATATCAAGTATAAAAAAATGACTCGGAATTTATATTCTTGGACTGTGACAATCATATCTTCCAATAACCCTTTAGGTCATTTGTCGATCAATCAACCATTTGTAAAATCATCCAGATGTGTTTTAGCTCTCCAATTTTGTATTCTTTCAAGAGTGTGGAGGTAGATGATTGATTGACACTTCGTTATCCAACAAAGTTCTCTCAGATCAAGTTCGCCAATTTCACATTTTAATAGTGGGGTCCCAGGGTCTTCATCTTGGTGGGCAGATGGTGAGCTATAACATTGGCCCTCCATAGCATGTATCTCAGTCTCCTCTTGATTCTTTGTATTCTTTTATTTAGGCCTCCTTTTTGATGTGCATTTCTCCTTTAGAAAGCGAGTTAAAGCTTGCATGCCTTTAAGGAGTGATATCTCAATCATAATGTCAGAAAATTTTTTCCAACTCATGATCAAGAATATGCGTTTTAGCATTTTACGTGCAAAAAGCTTCAAGAAAGGGTATGGCTACGATGAGGGAGGAAGGAGGAGAAGGTATATTAGTCTTAACTTGCTCCTCTTCATTTTCAATATTCTTTTTATTCTCAACTTGGACCTTATCCGGTGTAATAATTTGTGGGATAATAGAGGTGGATGTGTTTTTTCCATTTCAAAGGATCGCAACATTGGCAAAATGGTTACTTCGATTTGGTAATTTGAAAGTCACTTAATTTACAGGATGTTGCAGGATGTATCCTTGGTTGAATGTAAAAAATTTAATTTTTAGCTCCTTGGATGGAATTATTGAACTTCTGAAGTGTGTTAAAAAATCATTGGCTTCTTGGAATCCAGGAGGTGAAGTGAAAGCTTCGGTAGCATTGGGGTGTGGAAGGATCCAGAGGAACTAACTATGAGTTTTAGGGATTGTGACACAACTAGGGGGGATGAATAGTATTCTGAGGTAGTTTTGAATTTTTTTGCGGATAACCAACATGCACAAAATATTTGGACATCAATCAAGCCAATCAACAATCTGCAGAGTTTTTTTAATGTGGAAACCTAGCTGGGTAAAAACCAAGATATGAGTCTCTTGATTCGTAATTTCCCGGTTAGTTGAGTTAACTAATCGCTTTACTATAAAGATTGAGATATTTATGCAGATATCTTAATCGCTTATAATGCGTATAGCTTTACAATCTTGGATGAGAAACTAAGATCAACACTACATACTGCATATTGTAGCATATGCAGAAGAACAAACCAGCTTCGACTTTCTTCTGACTTTCCCTTGAGTAAGTAGATTATGTACATCCAAGCACTTTCTAAAAACTTGAGGATCAAACATTAAGAAGTTCCCGTAGAAGATATTAATAAAGAAACATATATTTTACAATAATCTTTTCTTTAACGACTATCTTTTTCATAGATATCAAGAATAATTCTCAAATGAAAGAGTACTGATATCTAGTATAAACAACAGAATATAATTGCACAGCTATTCACAATTATAAGCACACCAATTATATCACAAGTAGCACATATGAATAAGAAATAATAATTCACAGAATAAATATCACCAGTCTTGAGAAGGTTGCCAAAAGTGTTCTAACTACTATCAAAAAAACTTGAGCACTAGCAAGCGATCAAACTCTTCTGATTGGATAGTTTTCAGATGGATCTATCTCCAGACAATATTCTTCTCGAGATATTGAATGAATTGAAGGATAGGAATGAGAACACTCGAGAAAACACTCATATAGAGCTTCTAGCTTTTCTAATGAAAATAGAAGTGAACTCTTGAATGGTGTATGTTCCAACAATGAGTATGAGTTCTCTTGTATAGAGGTCCAAAATACATGGCCATTGGAAACAAAATAAGCAACAAATCGGTGAATATTTGGCTAAATGATTGATCGGTCAAAAGGTATGATCAATTATATCGATATGAATGATCACGTCAACAATTATTATCGATCATAGCATGATCGTTGGTATAGTATTCAAAATATGATTGATCAACAACAAAGATATGGGCAAGCAAGAATGATCGATCAGACAAAAACACATGGTAGATCAGTGATGGTTGATCGGTAAAAATAGATGGTCTGTCATTACTGATTTTATCGATATCCTGATTTGAAAAATATCTAAAGATGTTTCCCGCGGTTATAATTTTCCAAAAGTGCAAAAATAATGCAATAATATTTTGAACAAGCTAAACAACTTTCTAAGATTTTATAACTTTGATGTATATGTCACCTCGTATATGGACTGAATTGAATCACACTATAGTATCACAATAAACAAAAGAGTGACTACAACATATGAGTGTGCATGCCATATTTAAAGTCGTCGGAAAAATAAATAATTAACAATCTATACCTTTTTAATGATGACAAACTTTTTTAAGGAATTTTTACCTGGAGGACCCTATAATCTTTGTTAATTACCTCTACGACATTTGAAACAACATAATTCCTCCCTCGACCCCGTAAACTTGCTCCGTCTTACCCCACGAACCCTGCTGTTAAATCAGCACATCTTGAGTTAACTTGCTTGGGTTAAAAATGAGTTAATCAAACCACATGAATCCAATGGTTAGATTTTATTCCTCTTTTACTCATTCCTTCTTCTATCACCATTTGGGTGACATGCGTGGAGGAGGGGATGCCCTTAGGGTAGCGTACAAGGAGGAGGGGAGGGACTTATTACAGCACATAGGGGAGGAGAGTCAACCTCTGGGCAGCTCGCGGTGAGGAAGGGAGGGCCTTCGGATGACGTGCACAGAAGATGGACGGCTCACGGGGAGGAGAGAGCCTTCGACTGGCACGCGAGGAGGAGGGGAGGGTCTTCGGGTGACTTATGGGGAGGACTACTAAAAAACATAGATCAGGCCACGGTTGGGTATCGTGGCTTAATGTCATATTACCGTTGCCTAAGAATATTGGCCACGGTAATATTACCGTGGTTTATACCACCGTGGCTTATAGTTTACCGTGGCCAAAAAGGTTACTTTTTCGCCACAGTGGACGTACTGTGACTATATTGTTTTGGCCACGGTAATTTTACCGATGAAAAAACTTTCAAGCCACGGTTTAATAGCATGACAAATCTATTTAAGTCACGGTAATCAAAATGTGGTAAAAAACATCTTGCCAAAGTGCATAGACTTTGACAACGGTTTAATAGTTGTGACGACAGAGATTTTGCCATGGAAGTTGTACCGTGACAAAAAAAGCAGACTTTAAAAAAAATCAATGCATGTATCAATTACTCATTTAACAAAATCCCCTATGATATGCATATGGTATTCGATGTTCATTCCCTGTACTGCCATAATCACATGGTGAACATGCATACACATGATAAATCTACATACAAGGTAATAAACAAACTTATGATAAGCATAAACACACAAGTTGAAAAAGTACATAATCTTCATGTCAACATAAGTTTTTTACCAAAATAAGAGCTAATTAAGATTCAATTAGCTAATAAAACATTAAAATGTATATGACCTTTGACATCTAATAAGATTAGATGTAACGTAAAGATCGATCTAAAATTAAATGCTATTCATCTAAAGCGAAATCACTAAAATCTGCATCATCTTCTGAATTTTCATCATCATCTCTCTTGCACCCATGCCTTTGTTCATTGCAGATGATGAATACTCTCTTTGTGATGAACGACTGCCCTTCGATGATGATACCTCTTGTGCTTTGGCAATGATAGCAACTGATTTTGCTATCTCTCCTAGCAAGACCTCTAATCTTGTGACTCGATCATGTAAGTTACTATCTGGTTGGTCTCTACGTCCATAGTACTTGGATGGATTAACCCCTCCGCCCACTCCCCTCACGCATCCTGGATGTTCAGGTCCAGTAGCTTCTAGATATGTTGCGTTTGGAGAGATAGGAGACCCATCATTTGGGTGTTGATGTGCCATCATTTGCTCCTGATGCAATGAAATAAAAAGAATTTGAATTAATACATATATTAAATTGAATTTGAAACATAAGTAAACTAACTTACATGTTGCTTTTGCAATTTCTTATCATGCCACATTCTTGAGCCATCTTTTCCTTCTCTACTTTTTGAGTATATAAAAAGATTGCAACGATCAGCATCAATACCCTTTTTCACCTGAATGTAATTATATAAATAAATATATGAGGTAATGCATAAAAATTACTTAAATTGAAAAAAATAAAATTACATACCAATTCGTGCTTTAACTGCTTGGTATTTTTTCTACCCATGCGATGAGCTGCATGTGTTAACTTTGATCGATTATGTGCATTTCTGCATTGCATTGCCTACAACAATATAATTTCCATAATTAGCACCTATTATTTTCGAACAGAAATCTAAACTAAACAATATCTAGCAGATCTAGTTGAATGGAATGTTAACAATATTTAGCAATATCATCGATAGGAAACATGGCCTAATATAAAGCATAGATTATATGGACAGAAACTCTTTATCACAAACATAAATATAACTTCATGATATATCTTGTCAAATAGTTTTATGGTCATATATTCATGAACACTATTGAACTAACCACTAAATATTTGAATCTATATCTTATATTCTTTGGATGTCCAATAATCAACCAAAGTTATCCAATCTTCTTCAGTTATACCTTCCGGTACATTAGCAAGTAGTTGACTTATTGGGATGTTCTCATCAAAGTGCTGCAAATATAGATAACAAGTCTGGATTATAATTCTATACAAGAATTCATTCCAATGATAAACCTATAATGATTAAATAAATTGATTTTCTTACATCTCTCTTAATCCGAAATCGCCAACTTCGATGTAACTCTGAAGCATGCGAAAGAATCATCTTGTCCAACTCATCATTGACTTCCCATGAAAATGATTCCTGTAATATATTCTGATTAAAAAAATTCATATAAAAAATATGAACAATGTTCCTAAGGTATATATTAACATTACCCTCAATCTCTTCATAAGTAGATCACGCATCTCTTTTGTGGCATCTCTTCAAAAATTCCGGATTGTAATTGGGATAATACTACGAGTGAGTATACCTAAATGACTTTGAAAAAGTTCACTATTGATTCCAACAACATAGCCATCCACAAGATCTACAAAAAAAGTCTCTCCTGGTCTAAGGCGGTTGAGAGCAACTCCTTGAGCAACATCCCGTACTCGTGGTCTTTTGGACTCATGTGTACTTGGAGTCCCTACATCCTTGTCAGATGGAGTAGCTGATGTAGATGATGGTCTCATGGTAGGAGATGGCGAATGATGCTCATCTGGTGTGTTCTGATCATGTACTCTACGATCAATTGCCCGTCGACGAGAGCCTACCTGATGATAAACAATAGATATTATTCATATTATAAAAATGATGGAATTTACTGACAAATATGATTTTTATGTTGATACAGCCTTAAAAAATACAACTTTACCGATGCAGACGATGGCCTCATAGGAGGAGAAGGAGATCGATGATCATCTGCTGTGTTGCGATCATGAACTCTATGATCTATTATTTGTCGACGAGAGGCCACCTGGTGTAAAACAATATAAGTTAATCATATTTTAAAAATGACAACCTTTACAAAAAAATACAATTCTCTTATTCATACATCCTTTAATAACAAAACATTACCTATGTAAAAGATGGCCTTGAAGGAGGAGATGGCGAACGATGTACATCTGGTATGTTGCAATCATGTACAATATCATCGCTCGTCCGTCGATGGGAGACCACCTTTGTTACAACATGGAAGACAATAATTTATACAAAAGTTCATATTAAAGTGAATAATTAAATATAAATATTTACCAATGATGGTCGTGAAGCTGTCTTGTGTGTTGTGATCATGTACTCTGCGATCAACTGCCCGTCGACGAGGAGGCATCTGCATTACAACAATCATGACATTATATTGAAAAGAGTCTGCAAAGCATATCTCATATATTGTAGCAAGCAAAGCAATAATAATTAGACATAGAAATAATAATTGCATATATTATTACCTTTACTAGTTTAAATTATCTTCTTGATATGCTTCACTTTCCTCATCGGAATCATTTATATCTCTTTCATGCATATTGTAATAGGCTCGCGGTATTGTTCTAACCGGAATTATCCATCCCGGTCTTTCAATATCGTCAACAAAAAAAAACTTGTTCAACCTGACTTGCAAGTGCAAATGGTTCATCTGTCCCCAATACACGACTTCGATTTAAACTAATACTACAATCTTTGTTTTTTACAAAACCTCTATCTTTATTGAATACATCAAACCATATACATTTGAAAACGACAACACGCTTATCGTGTGTGAAATTGATGTCGATGATTTCAGTTACCTCTCCATAGTAGCCATCCAAGCCTGATTGAAGATGAGATTTCACAATTACACCACACATTTGTGTTCTTCTATGTAAGTCAACAGATTTGATTCGAAACTTAAATCCATTAACTGTATAAGTAGTATATGTGTGGACAAATGAAAATGGTCTTTCAGCTAAAATCTGCAACTCAGGAGTCCATCTACTATCTTGACAATCTTTGAGCTGGTTTAGTTTAGACCTAAACCACTGCAAGAAATTATGCGCATAGATAGACTTTCGCCGTTCAAGATTTTGAAACATATCATTGTACTTTTTGAAAAACATATCAAGTTGTTTAATCTGCATTAATATGTAATAATGAGCCAAATTCATCTCATCGGCATCTAAAAACTTTCGAGTTGTGCCACTTGCTGGCTTTCCATAATCTGAAAGAAGAGATAAAATACCATCATCATCATTGTCAACGTCTATGTCATCTTTACTTTCTTCTACAGAGTTGAAGATAACATTTTCATCGTCAAGATATAATGATGAAAAATTAACACATTCTTCGAAGAGATAACCCTCTCTATAGAACCTTCTGGATGCGCCATATTAAATACATGGTCTTTTAACTTCTTAAGAAATCTCTCTACTGGATACATCCATCTGTATTGTACCGGTCCTGCAATTCGAGCCTCGTTGGCCAAGTGGACTACTAAGTGAACCATCACATCAAAGAATGATGGTGGGAAAATCTGCTCCAACTTGCATAATGTCTCTACAATATCAGTCTCCCATCTTAGCAAAAAGTAGGATCAAGAACTTTAGAACAAATAGCTTTGAAATAAAAACTGAGCTCCATCAATGATTCTAGTACATTGTCAGGTAGACTTCCACGTAGAGCTAATGGCATAAATACTTGCATATATATGTGGTTATCATGACTCTTTAGGCCAGAAATTTTTCTATCAGCTATATTAACACATTTTGATAAATTTGCTACATAACCTTCAGGAATTCGAATCGCTTTCAAAAACCTTAAAATAGTTTCTCGTTTTTCAAGTGGCAATGTATAGCATGCATTTGGTAATTCAAATGTATTTGCTCCGACCTCAATTGGATGCAAGTAACTTCTGATACGTAATTGTTGAAGATCTTGTCTACTTCTAAGTGTATCCTTAGATGTGCCTGATAAATTTAAAATGCATAGAATGTTGTCCATGACATTCTTTTCAATATGCATGACATCTAAATTATGTCTAATTTTTAAATCTTTCCAATATAGTAATTCTTTAAAGAATATACTCTTTTTCCTCCAACCGCCTGTTCTAATTTGTTTAAACGGACGCTCAAGTAGAACTTCCTCTAAACATTGTTGCTGATTCCATATTTCTGCTCCACTGTAACGGATGCTTCCCAAGTTCAAACATTCCCCGGCTGAATTACCATCAAACTTCTTATTGAACCGACGATCCCTCCATTTATGTGTTTCTGGAAGAAAACGATGATGACCCATGTAACATTGTTTTAAACTGCCACTCAGACGTAAACTATGTGTTCGATCCATACAAATAGGACATGCAGTATATCCTTTTGTACTCCACTCGGATAAATTTGCGTATGCAGGAAAATCATTAATGGTCCATAAAATTGCTGCTCGCATACAAAAAGTTTCATTTTTTTCTGCATCATATGTTTCAACACCATTGATCCACAAAACCTTCAACTCTTCAAGTAATGATTGTAGATATACATCAATTGCATTTCCAGACCCTTTACTTCCAGGTATTAATAATGGCATCATTGTAAACATAGATTTCATGCACATCTACGGTGGCAAATTGTATGTGAATAGGACAACTGGCCATATAGAGTAGCTATTGTTCATGTTACCGAAAGGATTGAAACCATCACTTGCAATCCCAAGTCTAACATTACGCATCTCACTTGCAAAATCTGGATGGATCAAATCAAATCTTTTCCACTCCTCAGTATCAGCTGGATGGCGCATAAGACCATTACAATCATCTTTTCATATCTTCTTATGCCATGACATCCATTTTCCAGTTTTTTGTGATTGATAGAGGAGTTGCAACCTAGGAATTAAAGGAAAATATCGCAGAATCTTTGCCGGCTTCTGTCTTCTCTTGTTGTTGACTACAGAATCACAAGCATCTTTGTATCTGGAACTTTTACAATGTGGACAAAATTCAAGGTCGCTATTTTTCATTCCAAAATAAAATACAATCATTTGGACATACGTCAATCTTCACACAATTCATTCCTAATGTATGAAGAGTCTTCTTAGCCTCATACCAACTTTGCGGATAATTTGGTGGATTCTCTAATAACTCGGAAATAAACTGCATCATATCTGACATTAAGGCGGTTGTAGCTCGATGCTTAACTTTCAATTTGAATAGTTTTAAGATGAACTTGAATCGAGACATCTTCAACCCATTGGCAATAGGTTCCTCAGCTTCCATAAAAGCTTTGAGAAATTGATCCCTTCCATTGTCAACCTTCTCAACATTGTCCAAATTACCTTCGAATTCAATAGGTTCATCTGCTACCATAGGAGTAATAATATCTTCCGGTCGCTCTTCGACTTCTGCAACTTTTGATGTTGTTTGTAGCCATTCCTCCTCTCCATGTAAATTCCAAATAATATATCTTTGCCACCACCCATTCAAAATAATGTGATCATATACTTCCTTTTGTTTATATCTCTTGTTGTTCATACACTTCCGACAAGGGCAATAAATACAATCCTTGTTAGATCCATATCTGAAACGTGTTCTATCAAAATAAAATGCCCAGTCTAAAAAATCGTGAACTCCTCGATTATATACTTCTATATCTTACAACCGCTTAGTCAACCAAGTCTTGTCCATCTACATAAAGTATATCAATCCATCAGCTAGATATATACAACAGGAGAATATATAAATATAGTATGGTCTAAACGGACTCTTTCGAAAGTTGTCTGCCTTGCTTAAGAAAAAAAGATATTTTTCTAAAGAATTTTTAAATAAAAAAAGATGATAAAAAAGCTATCTATTCTTGGATAAGAGTGGTTACCGTCTATGCTTGCTCCCCCTGCCCATTTCTATCTATCCATAATGGGAGAGGGAGGGAGAAAACAAAATGGATGGGAGGAAGTAATCAGACCTGTCAGAGTGGGCTTAATGGCATTAATACTCGGTCACATCACTGGCCAATGACCACCCCAATCGGCCTTGCAATACCCCCTACCCACCTACATCCCCCCTTCCCCATTGCCTTGGATCTTGTTCTTTGTTTTTACTGCCACCTTCACCATCTTCACCATGAAGTAACATGGGATTAGGAAACGAATTTACTCTGAACCACAAATACTCCAAACTTTATCTATGACCCTCCAGAGATTCAAACCACTTACCACGTGCCCCTTCTTAAACCTTGTAGTAGTGATGTTACTCCTCGGGATAGGAATATATCTGTCTGATTACCCTATCTACCAATCTCACAGTTTTCCCATCAAATAACCCAAAATCCCTCATCATCCAGATCTAAATATTATGTGGCTTTCTTTTCAAGCAAATCCATGGTTAATTTAACATTTAAATCATCAATTAACTTTATCAACATCACAATTTTACTACCAAATTTGATACTACGATTGGGTATTTTTTTAATATCATGGAAAAAGAAAAGCCCCACAATTAAAATCAGATTTTGCATAATGATCTAAATAGGTAGACTGATAGTAGATAGTATTCCCTCGAATCCTCAGTGTATTGGCAGAGGTGATCCATAACTTCTTTTATGTGGATTCTTTCAAGATGGGCACATGTCCAATGTTGTTAGATAGATTTTGATACTATGATGGGAATCTCACACAGAAAAATCTAAGTTTTGAAACTATCTTAAAGAGCCCTGGATGTGCATCTAAATAATTAGTATCAAGAGCAACATCTACGTTAATACCACACTTTCCACTCCAGCAATACCACACTTTCGCCTCCCACGTACAACAGGAGGAAATTTACATTAGACTTAGGCCATGGAAACGATAGGACTTTCAGTCTTTCTAATTATCTCGTCAACTTTTAGTATTGTGCAGATAAGTAGTGTATAGGTTGAGGAGGGTCCACTGAGTACTTGAAGGAGAAAGTATGCTTTCCTTTTTCTTTCTTGTTACTCTGTCAAAAAAATTGACATGCGAAGGATCCGGTTATTACCTGAGAGTAAATCACTTGGAATTAATACACATTCAAGATTCTTTTCTTTTCTAATTTGCTTTAGCTGTTTTTTTGGAAATTCAGTTCATGGATCCACCAAGGAACCAACCTAAGCCTCTTGAGCCCATTTGTAGTGATTACTGATTTTTAACTGTGTGTGCATTTTTTGGTGGAGATACATTTCTTGAAAGGTTTGAATAGTTATTTTTTCACAAACCCATATTCCGAGATGAACCCACAAAATGTTAAGCAACAATTAAACAGAACAAAAAACATCTGCAGAATGCGAATCAAAAAACAAAAACACACAGAGGGAAAGAAGGTCAGTTGATTGTTACCCACAAAAAGTCGAAGACAACAGAGGGAGGATTGGAACCTGAAGATTCGGAGTGTGCGTGAGAAAGTAGCCACACTCTTCACTGTGCGACGACGCTAGGACGTCAAGGTGACCGGGTAGGCTGCAACGGAATGAAGATACGGGGCGGTGGGGTTTAGGGTTCACAGAACATGGAGAGAGGGCGATGGGGTTTTGTGCGGGGGAGAAAATTAGAAGGGAGGGGATGTGCGCTCGATTGGGTGGGGGGATTTGGGATTTGGGTGAAATTGGGAGGGAATTTCGGATTTGGGCGGAACGGTGGGAATTGAGTGATAGGGAGGGAATAAAATTAGATTAAATTATTTCAAAATGATGTGGGAGGGAGTTTAATTCTAGAATTTGGACGGTAATGGTGGAATTTGTTCATTATATTTATTGATAAGTAATAAATACACCGTATTGTTAACTAATGATTTGTATTATGAAAATAATAATAATAAAATTAGTTGTTAGCTTGAAATTTCTTATTATGAATATATAAAGAAATTTATGGTGAAATAATTAGTCTTATTCGATTCGTTTAAATTATAAGGAAATGGTTAACTTTGTCATCCATATAGGGATTAAAACGGATCCGATACTATTTCTATATCCATATTCGCTTCATCTCTATCGAATATGAATACGGGTATATATATGATTTAGATATGCATTAAAGAAATCATATCCTTAAAAATATGGATACAAATTCAAATCGGAAAAAAAACGGACATGAGTTATAAGAATCGAATAAAGAGTGAATCCAATATGGATTGTGGATCCAATAAACATCGCTTTTGAATACTAATCGAATAAAGACCGCATACAAATACGATTCATTTTTTTATCAAAGTATGTTCATAACGATTCCTAAAAATGGTATCATGATAAAACGAAGCGTCTAGGTGACATGTATTCTTGACCGGAAGAAAAAAGGGACTAGGGATCGTAACTTTCGTTCACACACATTCCCAACCAACCAGAAGTTTATTAATATCATTAATATATTTTATTATATAATATATAATACAAATATAATAACATATATTATATTAACTAATTATATAAAATCAAAGTCGGAATCATATATATGATGATCATTGCATTTCTGATAATGATAGAATCAAAGTCGGATATTTTGTTACCTGTAGATATAATGGTGGGATTAAAATTTCCTTATTCATACTAGGTTTGGCCACGATAAAAGTCTCGCGGTTTCAAATTATTAGACATGATAGTAGTACAGTGGTCAAAAAATATTGGCCACGTTAGTAGTATTGTCGCCTAACATGTTTCGCAACGGTAATTATCGTTGCAATTAACTTTAAGTTACAGTAATTTACCGTGGTCTATAGTTTTTCGTCATAATAATATTTATTGTGGCTTGATTGTGTGGCTAAAGGAATATTTTTTACTAGGGAGGGCTTTAGATGGCACGTGGTGAGGGCCTTCAGGCGATGCATGGGGAGGAGGGAGGGCCTTCAGGCAGCTCACGTGGAGGAGGGGGAGGATCTTCGGGAAGTGCACGGGGAGGAGGGAGGGCCTTCAGGCGGCTCACGTGGAGGAGGGGGAGGAACTTGGGTGGTGCACAGGGGAAGGGGGTCGACCTCGAGCAGATCTCAGTGCAAGTTCTTCAGACCTTCACCAAGACGAACCCAATTTCGTTGTTGAATCTTCCGGATCATATACAATTGCATCAAGGTTCTTGGATTATCAACAAGCTGACTCCATTAGCGGGTCTCCCTCCTCGAACCCATGAGGGATTGGCAACCGGATCTCCACTCGATGAACCATAGGGAACTGGAGATACTCCCCCAATGGTGTATGTCTCCTCTCTGGGAGCTCATGCAGTGAAAGATACGTGCTTCTCTACTACTTCATGGCAGGACGTGCTTGTTGGATTATCATCGTACCGAGGTGTTCGTAGGAGCCTAAAGGTAGTTTTTTTTTGGGGGGGGGGGGGGGGGGGGGGGGGGTTGTTCACAGGACTTCAACCTCCGCATCCCGGCGGGTGTGATTATGAGGGTCTGCTAATGATCTTCTCGTGCAAGAGACGCAAGCCAAGCATGTCTGATTAAGTTAGACGGAGCAGGAATATGCCTCTGTTCTTTCTTGGGCAGCACCAACGCTTGATAGACCCGTATTATAGCAAAATGCGCCCTCTTTACTACCTACAATCGAGCATCTTCAAACCCTCCATTAGACAGTTGTCTCCATTTCTGCAGTTGATTCCATCCTGTAGTCGGGGTAGTGCATGGAGTCGGGGATGTCCGGCAGTGAAGGAGGAGGAGGGGGGGAGGTCAGGTGGCACGAGGGGAGGGGTCGGAGATCACGCAACGTAGGGAGGGGTCGTGTTGGGGCAGGATGGCATCTTCTATAAATTGATAAAGAAATAGAGTCATATACACGGGAAAATGGATGGGGTTAACCACATGGTATGTGGGGTAAGGGTTAGCAAGTTTACGGGGTTGAGGGAAGAATTAGGTTATTTCAAATGTCGTGGAGGTAATTAACAAAGATTATAAGGTCTGCCGGGTAAAAATCCCCTTTTTTTAAAGGTTAAGGAGATGTAATCAATTAAGCATATCATTTTCCAAATAAAACTTGAATAAATTAAAGATAATGTATCAAGAACTTAGAAACTTTGATTTATAATTTCTTCCATTATTAAAATAATTGTAAACTTTTAATTCTTCAGATGTGAGGTATGTGAAGTTTGTAAAAACTTTTCTTCTAATCTTTGAATATTTTTAATCTTTAGTCCCTTTTCCCCCTTAGTGTAGTTTCTATTAAGCTATAATCTTTAATACTTTATCCTTTTGTGTAATCACTTAAAAAGTATACAAAAGAGAGAAGATAAAACATGCATAATTCATTAATAATAAGGAGCAATTACAAGATATCTATAGCGAACAAATAATGTTCCCGTACATAGATGGAATGAAAATAACATGAGGAAACAAAGAACAAATGAAAAGACTAAAAAGACAAAAATATCTAATCAAAGAGAGAATATTCAATATCCTCCGAGGCATCACGTTGTGTTGTATTTGACTTATTTCCATGTTTGACCTCTCATTGGGTATCTAAGCTATAATCATGCTCAGGAGGACCATACTCATCAGAATCCAGTTCTTCTCCCTCCTCGTCTTCTTCTTCATGCTTGGGCAGTTAAATAGACTTCCCACAGGTGGAGGACGGGCTGGGAGAAGAAGAACATGATCGAGGTCATAACAAGTATAAGACGAGGAGCTTCGGTAGATGGGGCGATGCGAAGCATGAGCAAGTGCTAATCAAAACAGATGATAATTATTCGAGACATGTATCTAATGAACTTCATCTACAAGTTTGCATATAACCTCGGTTTAATCGTTCACAAACTGAACATAGTCGTTCGCCCTTGTAGATATATTCCGGTGATGGCTCATTTTACATCGACGATCTTTATGATATGGTGAAGCTCTAGAGAGTGGATGTCGAAAATGTCCTGATGTGAAAGCTATTATCCTGGGTAAAGTGGTAATCCATGTAACCATACACAATGTCAAAGAATAGGACGAACAAGCATAAGAATGAAGCCATGGAAATGAGGTGCTGAAGTTGGCAAAACAAGTCTAGTTCTGATGTTGGATGTTGAGGAGGAGGAGTTTCCTTTGAATCAACAACGAAATGCATCACTGCCACTCCAAAAGGTCTAACTCGAGTAATACAAGACGGATAACGAGGTATAGTCACAGAGAAATTTGAAAGAATGTGGGTGACCAGAAAGCCAATAATGTTATATACCTAATAAGCTGGGCGATGAACGCGAAAATCCGCCTCTTTATTAGTCATAAATTATAGTATAGGAGGCAAAAATCGATCGATCAAAAACCAAAATTTTTAAATATCATGGAGTATTTTTACTTGGCAAGTATACCAAGGTCGAACACATGGAATAGTGATTTTTCAGTTGCGAGGTTTTAAATTAAATCAAATGATTAATTACTTGTTCGATTAATTTCTATGTTGGAAGAGTATAATATAATGCAATGCAGATGCGAAGAAATAAACAGAGAGAATTATGCTCAGGATATGTGAATGATGAATTTTTAATCCAATAAAATATTGATCAGTATTCTCAAAATGAACTCACAGATCGAATAATTTCAAGATATATCCAAATTAATTCCAATGCCTCAGATGTATAGATCAATTGATAATGATCTAGAAGTAGAATATTAAGCCTCAGAATTTCTGTGACTCAATCCCTTAAATAATCATCAATAATATTAAAGGAATAATCTTAAATAATCCCTTGCAAAGGATGAATCCTCAAATAATGATTTAGAATAATCAGATTAGGATTGATCCAATCGAAATCCTCAAATAAATCCCTGCAAAATAAACCATTAATTTCCCAATAAAATGAGGCGAACATATGTCAATTATTATCTTGCATAGTTCAAAATGCTTCTTAAATAAGAATCATCCAGAAACAACCTCAGATCTGTCCACAAATTAAGCAAAATGATAGAGCACAGAACAAGCTTCCAAATGACACGTATTATGCTAAAATTAGTGTTCGGATGCAAAAGATATGCCAAGTTGAAATTGTAGGGATTGAAATATAAATAAAAATAATTATTTTCCTTCAAATAGGTCCCTGGGAGACTTATCTGTAAATATGAAAAGTTTCCTGGGCGTGGCTGCAATTTACCCCACAGCACGTGCTGCGTACATACATAGGAGGCTCGGTGGTGGCGAAGCTGTGGTTCGGGCGCGATGCTGAGGTCCGGAGCCCTGAACCAGAGGCTCGGTCAACGGGAAGGGAGGCCCGGACCGCGGCTAAGGCTCGGATAGACCAAGCCTTGACGTGGCGTCGAGCGGTGGTCTGGGCGGCCCGAGCCTCCAGGCGTGAGGGATGGCTCGGTAGAAACACGTGGCGGCTAGTGGGCCGTTAGATCAAGGGCTAATGCCATGATCCAACGGTGGATGGAAGTTGGCTTCGGCCCGGCGGTGGCGACCGTGAAGGAGGCGCTGCTGCGCCTCGACCGACACACGGCCGAGGGTCGCAGCGACGGGCGACGGAAGGGCGAGCGATAGAGGCGGGGGTTTGCTGCGGCCGCAGCTGCAGGAAGCAGAGAAGCTGGGCGGCGTGTCGAGATGCTGTACCGATGGTGGAAGGCAAGGCTCCATGGAGGTGAAGGCCTTAGGAGGCCGAGGCGCGGGCGGTGTTGCTGCGAACGACGGGGCAACGCAACCCTTCGTTGGGGCAGAGCAGCTCATAGGGGTGGAGGGCAACGACGAGTACCTGCAGCATTTATTAAGACGGACGAGGCGAGGGTTGACAGGGCGGATGGTGGTGGTTGCTCCAGGCATTGGGGTGGACTGTGACAAGGACGATGGTCCTCTTCGGTCTTTGCCTTGAGACCTTGACGAGGAGGTCAAAGCTTGGCAATGCTCAAAGTTGCCGCAGAGGAGCGTAGAATTCCTCTGGATCGCGTCGTACAACAGCCGTTGTCACCGGCTTTGAGGATAAGGGCAGATGATTTACATGGAGGTGGATGCCAAGATTTAAAGGAGAGGTGGCGGAGGGCGTTACATGGAGGTGGTTGTAATGGCCGGTGATGGGGAGTGAAGGCTGTCAGGGGTCGTAATGGCAGAGGCAAGGCAGGGGTGGTGGGGCAGCAGTTACGAAAGGGGAGGAGGTCATTGCTGGAGGAAGGAGAGTGGTGTTGGACATGCAAGCCCACGACGAGCCATTATGCAATAAATGTTATTGCGAATATCATTCCCTAATCAGAAATGAAGAATAACTAATTTGCATAATAGGTCCCTTAGTACAATTAGGGTTATGTACCATGTCCATCTTGATGATCATACAACTGTTGATTCAATTATTGAATCATAGAGGCTAGTGCTTGGATGAATATCTAAAGAGTTAGATTGAGGACTCATCAAGTACCGTCAAATGATTGTTAAGAGATGATCTCCAACCTGAGTAGGAGATGGCAATCCTTTCTCACTTGGCTGATATCTGACCGACCTCTTGATGTAGGTACTCTGTATGGGAATAGATATTCGAAGGTGTCAGATTAGTTAGGTCAAAGAGTCGACTTAACGAGATCGAGATAACCAAAGTCCTATGTCGTATGCTGTCACGATATAGGCACACATCCTCTGACCGGAGACAGATGTGTTACTATATGTCTGAGTATGTACATTTAGCAGACCAATAGGTTGACGACCTAATCAAGGTCTATACACCGCCGCGCTGGTGTGCATATAAGGGCATATGAGTAATACGATCTCTCAAAGGGATCATACATGTTCATTACTGAACCGGAAGACATGAGCTCACTCATGAGATATTGGGAAGAATCAAATTTCGTGCACGATCGTCTCGCTTTGGAAGCTTGACTGAATTTGTAGGTTTGATATATGTTTTTGGAAAAGTATATGATCAATACCTGGGTATGATATATGCTTTTGGAAAGCATATGATCGATGTCGACTCCCAATGATCGAATGAGAAACTTGATGATAAAACTCTGAAGTAGATGGTGTAAAATTGATCTTATACTTCGGATTTATTCTGGGTCTTCCAGTATGTAGGATGTACATGTATTAGGAATGCTTGAGGTGATGTGATCACAAACGATTGTATAACCATGACGCTTCCATTCCGAGGGAGTGATGAAACATGTCTGGATTTTAATGACTCCTCTCATAGAGAAGTAATCTGATATTAGTCGAAATGTTGGACATTGATCTGAATGTGATTCAGATGTAATGAGAAGATTAGATTTGCGGTCTTGATTTAATCAAGCATCTATGGGAGGTCCGCAAGATCTGGATTTGAGATGTGATCTCAATATCCAAGTTGCTATACGTGAAACAATACAATCACCCTGACCTTATCTCCAAGTATCCGCGGAGAAAGCGCATTATCCTTGAAAGAGTTCATGGATAATTTCATTGTTGATATATGTATCCGAGCATTGAGAAAATGGATAATTAAATGTGATTTAATTATCATGAATAATACGAATTTGATTCATATTATAAAGAGAGTTATCTAAGGTAATTAAATGTGATTTAATTATCAAAGATGTGAATAATGTGAATGTGATTCATATTATTTTAGCACAAGATAATTATAAATTATTTTTGTGAAATAATTTGCAACAATTATTGTTGTAGATCTTGGAGATATCATGAGACTATGAAATCATATGAGATAGTGAGATCTCATGAGAAGAGTGTTGTCCCCCCTTTTTTAGGGGATGAGGTTTATCTCCTCATTATCTCCAAGAACAGTCAAAGTGATTTAAATTGGGATTAATTATGTTGATTTATCAATATAAATTAATCCAAATTAAATAAATTGTTGTTGTGTTTTTACAACAACATCATGACCATTGAAAAAAACACAAATCAATCTCAACCATTGATTGTGTGTTGTCCATGGTTTGGGATCCATAGACTCCCAAAACCCTATATAAGAAGAGGTACCCCGTGCTCTTCGAGATACACAAGATTAACGAATGCTCTCTTCCTCTCTCTCTCTATACGCCATGTGCCTCCCCCCTCTCTCTCTTATGGCCGTCCACCATGGAGCACTTGAGAGAGTCGCCATCGCCGCAGCATCGTCGTTATGCTGCCGGAGTATTTGCTCGTGGATCTCCGTCTCCTTCGGTGCGCATCGCTCGTGAAGAAGATGTCGGATCTCATGACGAGATCAGGAGATTCGCTACTTGTATCATCAACATGGATTGCGAGAAGGACGTGTCTCATCAACGTGCTCGCAAGCGTCTCCTCCGCTGGATCGGACTTGAGACAGGAGGTCTCTTTGTTTAGAGACTCGATCGCAACCATGCTTCAAGAGGTAAACCTTATACCTATTGCGGTTTATATGAAACGATCCGAGATAGGTCCTTGGATCATGTGGTTTCATCACATTTAAAAATTTAAAATTCTGTTGCCCGGAGCAACTAGTGCGACTAGTCGCTCCCGATCGTATTCGATGTGATCCACACGCTTCAGTGACGCACTTGAGTATTCTCCCATATCCTTCATGTGGTATCATAGCCAGGTTGGAGGTTTTGGATGTGATCCATAAGCCTAGGAAGACTTGGGTTCATAAGGATTGTGAAAATTTTATCGCATTTCAATTTTCGCAGCCCTGTTTTGTGATAACATTTCGGCCCTGTTTAAAATTTTTAAACACAAAATTTTAAATTGTATAATATTCCCTATTAATTAAGGAAATTGTGGGTTTTGAGTTTGCGTGATTTGGAATCCGATAAGTCAAGATATAATCATTTTAATGAACCTATATCCACTGTTTCGGGGATGACGAATAATGACATAATTAAGGAGTTAATTAATATTTTAAAATGCCTGGAAATGCATGAAAATCATGTAGGTTCTGTTTTAAATCAAGTTATCAAACTTTAGAAACTGATTTTGCTTAATTTGGATTTAAAATGAACGATATATGCTAATTTTAGTAAGTGAGGGTCACTGCTGAAAATTGCAATCCTAATCATGAACCTTGTGATAGTCATTTAAGAAACTTGTGAAATTAATGGTTAATTTCCTAGAATAATTATGGATAATATTTGAGAAATATTTGAATGATAATTATTCCCTTAAATGACATTGCATCAACCAATAAATGATTAGATTTGATCTAGATCACCAATTGGTTACTTGATATACTTTCAACAAACATGTTATTTGAATAGGTTTGGGAATTTGTTTAGCAAATTTCCTTATAATAAAAATAGTTTTGATTATTACTATATGGTATAATTTCAGTTGAAAAATCGATAATCATCTCAAGTAGACAATGATCGATTTGGCATTATCCTTTCCTGAGGTGGATATGGTGTCTAGTCGGGGAGCGTTGGGGTAGCAGGTTGCACCGTGTGCGGTCTGTCCCACTACCGTCGGTACTGGTCATGATAGTGGGTAGGGACTCGATAATGCTGGAGAAATCATGGTATATTTTCTAATTATTAAAATTTGAATTAACACGTACTTTGAGATAATACCATATATTCAAGTAACAATCAAGTTTGTTGATTAGATTGATAATTGATTTTATGTGATTAAATTAATTATATCCAATTAAAACACTCTATTATAAATAGAGTTGTTATTTCCCTTGGAAGAATTAATCATAATGAAAACGATTCATAACGATTAATTAGAATTTGCATACGAGGTGGAGGATCACATAAGTGACATCCATGGTCTCCCATCAAGGCG
Organism: Ottelia alismoides; assembly: GCA_037367405.1. Lineage (NCBI taxonomy): Eukaryota > Viridiplantae > Streptophyta > Magnoliopsida > Alismatales > Hydrocharitaceae > Ottelia > Ottelia alismoides. Next base: position 169,962 of record JAZKJV010001077.1, on the reverse strand, counting down.
AAGGGTTCCGTCACCAGGGATTGTATGTAGGGGATGCATGTCCGAAGTGACAACTCCTGCATACAAGCGCATCTAGATCGGGCTCTTTGCTTCTTGAAAGAGTAAGCGCATCTGGACCGGGCTCTTTGATCCTGCATACAGCTCGTTCGATGCACCTCGCTCGTGAAGAAGACGTCGGATCTCGTGTGACGAGATCAAGAGATTCGCCACTTGGATCATCAAATGGATTGCGAGAAGGACGCGTCTCATCAACGTGCTCGCAAGCGTCTCCTCCGCTGGATCGGACTTGAGATAGGAGATCTCTTCATTTAGAGACTCGATCGCAACCACGCTTCAAGAGGTAAACCTTATACCTATTGTGGTTTAGATGAAACGATCCGAGAAAGATTCTTGGATCATGTGGATTCATCATATTTAAAAGTTTTAAATTCCACTGCCTGGAGCAACTAGTGCGACTAGTCGCTCCCGATTGCATTTGATGCGATCCACACGCTTCCGTGATGCGCTTGAGGATTCTCCCGTATCCTTCAAGGGGGTGCGGGTCACGTGCATCGCACATGACCAGGGAGGAGGAGAGGTCACGTGCATGGCATTATGGATGAAAACGGATCGGATATGCCTATTTCCATATCCATATTCGCTTCATCTATATCGAATACGAATATGGATATAGATATGATTCAGATATGCATTATGGAAACCATATCCCTAAAAATATGGATATGAATTCGAATCGGATATTTATCGAATCCGAATACGGATCGAATAAAGAGTGGATCTGAATACGGATCGAATCCAAAAACAGATCGAATAAAGGGTGAATTCGAATATAGATCGAATATGGATCCAATAATCATCAAATTCGAATAGATACCACATATATATACAAATTGAATTGTTACCAAGGTTCATAGTGTTTTAAAAATGACAATCGAATATAAGTAAATTGCATTATGAAAAAATATAAAGTCAATCAAATCCGAAATAAAATGATGGCAAATGTGTTACTATATTTTGAAAAGCAAATCCGAAATAAAATGAATGCAGATAGGTTATGGATAATATCAAACATATTTGATAGATTAGAACTTAAATAGGCATGTTTTGGATGGCTTACAGATGAAACAAATATACTAAAACGGATATAAAGATATGAATACTGATTATGTTTTATACCTCACCATCTAAAAAACTCCCTCCTTTTCATATCTCCTTCTCCAACTAACTCCCAACTGATTATGTTTTATACCTAGATCTATAGCGACCTACCCTTGTGGGAATACGACTCCAATCACCAGGAGACCCATCTCCCTCAACACCCTATGTTTCCTCTCTCTGTCCTAATCTACAGAACAACCAAAGCCATGCCCATTAGCCATCGATCAGGAGACCAACCAAAGCCAGACCTACCCTTGTGGGAATACGACTCCAATCACCAGGAGACCAATCTCTGCACCCCTTCTTATTCTTTTTTGTTTTAACTCTGAATCCCCTTCTTCATTCTTCTTCAAAGCCTCTGCCAATCCCATGCCCATTAGCCATCGATCTTGATACGAGAGAGAGAGAGAGAGAGACCTCATTCCTCTCTTCTGATCCAATAATGATATACGTGGACATGTACTTCGTCGAGATACCCAATAGCCTCAATGGGTCTAAACAGAGGAGGTCATTCTATATCTACATGGATTAGGGATGAAAACGGACCTCGGACCTCGGTTGCCCGGCAAGGAAGAAGCCCGTCGCTAATGTTGTTGATGCGCGAGTCGCCGACCTCGTCGATGAAGTGATGTGTCCACGGATTCTCGGAGGAGGAGACCAAGGTCGACGGATTCTCGGAGGAGGAGGAGGATGGGGATTGGGTTGGGGGAATTTGTTGCGGGCGGCTAGGGTTTGAGGGTCACGAGACTTACGGCAAAAGAAAGCATGGGGTGGGGGTTTACACTTTAGACCTCTAAAGTTGTTTATATTACTTTAAGAAATATATTACAAAAAATTAATTGTTACATTCGGATATACGGATCCGAATCCAGATATTTATGCCATGATCATATCCGTATCCGTATCCAAAAATATTTTAAAACCCATATCCGTATTCGATTCGTATTCGAATCAATTTCCGAATCCGCATATCCGTATTCGATAATTTTTCAAATACAGTAAGCGGATATTCGGATATATCCGTATCCGTTTTCATCCCTACGTGGCACGTGACCTGGGGGAGGAGAGAGTAGGGGTGAGATGGGGTGCCACGTGGCACGCCCAGGGCTGCCACGTGTCACCCAAAAAAATTCAAAAATAAAGAATAAGAAATTTAGAAAAGAAATAAGAAGAGACCTAGGATCGAAAAATTTCCTTCACAAAAGTTGTTTATCTCGACGAGATCTACAACATTCATGAAGGACCCAGGAGAAAAGAGGTCATCTGTGTAAAGTGGTATTTTTGGTGGTTCTCCATGCGTATAGAAAACCAGCTTTTTGGGGTTATGTAATTTTTTTGGTGGCTTTAAACGAGGATAAAAATGTATAAAAAATACGATAAAATACCAGGAAATTAATTACACACTAATCTATTTTATGAATTTTTAATAAATAAGAAAATAGGAAAATAAAATAGAAATACAAAATCCGAGTTTTTTGTACAAACTCACAACGAACACTTGGACACGGTCAGTTTCTTTGATTTCAGTTTTAATCTAGATTTGGATTTTTATATCCTTCAATAAAACTTTCATCAAAGAACACAAATGAAGAAGGAATAAAATTAAATTATGCACATAAAAACTTTGGTCAAAAATTGCAAAAAGTGAAAAAGCGCAAAAGAGGCCCAAAACCCAACTTTCACATATGAGCTCTGAAGTTTATGAAATTAGTATTGTTTTGAAGATATTTGAAAATGGAATACTTTAAAAGTGAGTAGACCAAAATTGGACATTGTATGAGAGAGATATGCATGTTTTAATCCGTCATATGTGAAATTGGACTTTGGGATTATTTGACACTTATTTAAGTTAGTATTTTTTTGTATTTTTTATCTAATCTTATTAGTAATATCTGCACAAAGGAGGCAGTTTGGGGTCAATCGGAGTTACGATGAATTAATTATAAACTGTGGAAGTTAGATGCTTTTTGGATCAATTTATACTTGGGATTTTTAATGCAATTATAAATGGTGAAATGCAAATATTATTTACAAATGTATGTATGCTAATGATGCTCTATTAATTATTAAATGTAAACAAATTATGGGAAACGTAGCCTAGTTGACCAATTTTATTATGATGAATACAAGATTCATCACTGGGAACAGGCTAGTGATGCATGTATGTACTCCGCTACAGTAGTTGATAATGCACTACTTGTTTGTTTTGTGGAAAACCAAGATATAAGGGCATTTCCGTGAATTGGTAGGTGCCACTTGTATTTTTTTCGTCAGTGCGACTATCAACATAATCTACATCATTGTAGGAAAATAAATACATGCAATGCATTTTAGGATAAAACAAAACCAAATCTTTTGTAAAGACAAGATAACAAAAGATTTTTTTACAGCTTTTTGTTGACTTTCTTTTGGTGCAAACTGAAAATGTTCAGTTAAGTAAGTACTAGAAAGTATATCGAGTTTGCTTGTAGCTAGATAGGGTAGAGATCCGATCGTACATCTGTACACTCTTTGATCGACATGCTTCTCTAGCTCGTCTATATCGAGGTACGCCGCTGAGGCTATCTGTATAGACTTCCTCGAACACTTGTCAAAACCAAACTTTGTGAGCATCTATTTCATGTATGTTTGTTGTGAAAAGAAAGTACGGAACTCGATTTGGTTGATCTGCAACCCCACGAAGAAGTCCAGTTCTCCCGTCATGATCATCTCGAACTGGTCCTGCATAACTTCAGAAAACTCCATGCTAAGAATTGCATTAGTGGAACTAAACACGATGTCATCACCATAAACTTGCATAAACAATAAATCAGACAAGAAGGACTTCATAAACAAAGTGCAATATACTTTTCCCACCTAAAAATCTATGTGAGTAGAAAGGTTCTAAGTTGGTCGTAGTACGCACGAGGAGCTTGCTTAAATTTGTAAAAAGCTTTTTTGAGCTTAAAGACATAGAGGGATCTTCAAAATTAGGTGGTTGCTTGACGTAAACTTCTTCTTTAATTAAGCCATTTAAGTACATGATTTTGACATCATTTGACAAAGCTTGATTCTCTTAAAACAAGCAAATGCTAATAACATTCTGATTGACTCAATCCTTACAATAGGTGTACATGTTTCATTGAAAATGATGCCTTCTTGTTGTGTATATCCATGAGTAATGAGTCTTGGCTTATTTCTGACAGTTATCCCTGACTCATCCAATTTGTTCTTCAAAACTCACTTGGTTTCAATAATTGTGAGGCCTAGGAACAAGCTCATATACATAGTTTCTCGTAAATTGAACAAGTTTATCTTGCAATTAGACAAGAATATATGTTGCAAGCCTCGTAAACTGAGTTCGGCTTCATTGAGGATACAAAAGTAAATAACGTAAATGAATTTAAATGCGATCTGGTTTGGATTCCTTTCAAGATGTCTCCAATCACCAACTGCATTGGATGATCTCTGACAAATTTAAAATCATTGCGTAAGCCATGAGAATCACTATTCTCAAGTATAGTATAAGGATATACTTGAGTATCTTCCTCATTTTCTAATTCCTTCAGGTTAGGATTCTTACTTAACTGCTTCCATGATAGTTGTTTTTTTTCTAATGAAGAGTCTGCAAGCTTTGCTATGTGAAGAATATCCCAGGAAGATACATTCTTCATTCTTAAGATCAAACTTATCAAGATTGTCTTTAGTGTTAAAAAGATAATATTTACTTTCAAAAACACAAAAAATAGCTTATCCTTGATTAACGTCCATAGTAGAGTTCAAAAGTTGCCTTCTTTAATTCTCCTCGGATTAAAGTCCTGTTTAATAGATAGCAGGTCGTATTCACGGCTTTTGCGAGATTCTTTCCCTCAAATATGTCTCGTGCGGGCGCATTCTTGAAGAGCGCGATTCTTTCACTCAAATACGTTATTCTCAGTTGATGTTCTCAGCGTAGAAAATCCATGCTTGATCCCATCCTTAGCACAATAGTCAAAAAACTTTTCATTCTCGAACTCTCCACCATGATTACTTTTTAACTTAGTCATGGTAAATCCTTGTTCATTCCGAATCTATCTGTCTAGCTTCTCAGATTCAGAGAAAGATACGTACTTGGAAGAAATGAACAAAATCCAGTGTGAGAAGTCATCTAGTATGTCAAAATAAAAGTGACATCCATTTAAACTTTCGAATTTTGTGGGTCTAAACAAATCTAGGTGTAACAACTTTAAAGGTCTGTTAGATTTAACGTGCTGCTTGGATTTCGAAGGTTTCTATGGGTTTTCCTAATTCACATGTTGAGCACATATTTACCTTCGTATATGATAGTTATGTAAGTCTTTAGCTAAGTCAAGTTTACTAAATCTATGGATTAAGTTCATGTGAATGTGTCCTAATATTTATACCAAAGTAAGTGTTCTTTTTGTGTTGCCAAGAGGCATTTTAACGATGAACACTCACCGAATCTAAGTGTGTAGATACTTTTCTGCCTACTTCTCTTAAGTAAAAGATCAACAACTTTAAAACCACACTTAGAAAAAAACAACTTAAAACCTTTATCGCATATTTGAGAAACACTTAACAAGTTGTACTTTGGACCTTCAACAAGGCTAATACGATTAGTAAAAGGTGTAGGGTTTCTGATCATAACTTCGTCAATGATCATACCTTTGTGGTTATTGTCAAAAACGACAGTCTAAGCATCTTTGGCTCTGAGGTCGAGGAATAAGTCCTTATGTGCAATATTTCAAAGCTAGTTCAAACAGTAATAACAATTGGACCGATCTGGTCATCATTGTTTTATTAATTTAGCCCAAATAGTAACTCTTTTTTAGTAATACTACCAGCTGAATTGGTTATTTATGACGCGATTCAACGGGGTTCAACCAAAATGAATCCGAAGTTCAATTTTGATTTTATTTAAAAATAATATTGATAACGATAGCTTAACCTTAAGACTTTGAATTACCCAACACAAATTACTAAGCAACTTATGTACAACCAGTTTATTGTACAAAAATACATCCCTAGTATTTTAGTCTATATATAAAGTGATAAAGTACTTAGCTAAAATATTCTATATGTATATAAGTATATTATTTGATGGTGTATATGCAAAAATATCTATCTATGCAGTTAAATATCTATATAAAAGTATATATTACAACATAAAAATGTATTTCCATATGGATATTGTATATGTTTATTTATTTATTTGTGCGAGTTTATTTTGTCTATATATTTGTGGCAGCTAAAAATATTTATACATATAAACGCATTATTGGTAGGTAAACTATTTTCTTTTGGCCGGTTCCGTCTTAATCTGATTTGGAAGGACAAGGATGTGAACTCCCATATTTAAAACATTGCTTATAGTGTCCTGGACAAATTTGAGATTCACTTAAAAATCCCACCTTAATCAGGCTTACATGGCAACAAAACAACCCCGGAGCTCCGCTCTTTTCCCTTTCCTTCATCCCTACCCCGTCGGCGCTACACCGTACCTCATCGTCCCTGACTCCCCTCAGCACTCCAACACTCAAAAAGCCTAATTTCCGTTCTCACAGCGGCGGCAGCACCGCAATTCCACCGCCGTAGGGTTCCCTCCCCCGCTGACCTCCCCCCCATGGAGGAGGACGACGAGTTCGGCGATCTCTACGCTGACGTCCTCCGCCCTGTCCCATCATCCTCCCCGCAACCTCCCTCCTTTCCATGCCCTCCTAAACCCCAAGCCTCCGCCCCCTCCGCTCACGATCGCGAAGAGGATTGGATCCTCGGCCCCGCCCCCATCCCCGAGGATCCGCCGCTCGATTGGAACGACGACGAAGACGACCGTCCCGCTGCCCCCGATCCCCCGCGCGATTCAGATGCTGCTGAAATCAGGGATCCCGACGAGGGGAAGGTTGATGGCGAGCAAGGGATCGGAGAATTCGACATCGAGATGGACATTCCGGGCCTTGGCGCCGGTGCGGTCGACGGCGGCGCGTTTCTAGGCGGGGATGTGAGAGGACTCGTGAGCGAAGACTGGGACAGCGATAGCGATGATGATCTAAGGATTGTTCTGAATGACGATAGCATGATGGGAGTGAGGGTCGGCGTTGGTGCGAGCGAGGAGGATGAAGATGGGGAGGATGATCTTGTCATCGTTGCAGATGACGGGCAGCATCATCAGTATCAGGGCATGGAGGAGCAGGATTGGGGCGAGGACACGCTACAGGTGGGTCTTGATGGCGAGAAGAAGGAGTTGGATGGAGCTGCGAAGGGACTCCCAGGTGCCGGTGTGGTTGCTGGGCAGAGGGTTGGATACGGTCATGCGTATCATACGCAGCACCATTCACAGTATAAGGTCAGAGATGATTTTATGATGTCTTGTGTACATGAAATCATGAAAGATGATGCAGTAGTTAAGTTCGCGGTCTTTTCCAATTGTTCCGTGTATGATAGTTCTACTGTAAACGAGGAATTTTTGCTTGGTTGTTCTATATGCATCACTAATGGATGTAGTTTTACTATAAAGGAGGATTTTTGCGTGGTTGTTTCATATGCATTTATGATGGTCGCTTGTGTTGCATGGTTGATGTTGGCATATATGAAGACAGATCTTTGCTTGCTTTGCTTGAAACGTTTTACGACTGGATTCGAGTGAAATGGAGGAGGTATCTATCACAATTATATGGTCAGTGAGGTAGTGCTATGCATGTTTGGTCAATCTGGAATTTCCATCGTAACAACTTACCATCAAGCATACGATCCAAAATAGAATAGATCATGCTACTGGGATTTATGAAGGTATAAGTGGAAACTCATGCACTAATAGGGATCAGCACTTGCCTGCATGTCACATCATTCTGCAAGAGGTACCGTGGGACAAGATTATATTTCTACAAGGAGGCTGCACATGTGTTTTGTATAACCTGAAGGGCATATGCATGTTTGAGGCATATTTGCAAGCTTAATGGTCAACGCTTGCTTAGAAAGGACAAATTATCAATTGAAGACGTGATTATCTTGTCGTGGTTATGTATAAATCCCCCATAGACTCACAAAAATATCTTGAGTATGGTCCATGCCATGTCAATTGTTGAGTCATCTCTGACTTTCTTTGACCTCTGCTAAAGTCCTTTACTACCCAATTCTTTATTTTTGATTTTGTGGGTACTTTGCTAAAAGATCTTTTCGTCACTTAAACACCTTCACATCAAGATACTGGCCACCAAAAGTTTACATATATGACGAGGAGATGGATCTCAAATTGCAATGACAATAAAGGATTGGGGTGCCAGTTTTGAGGGGGTTCGTGCTCCTTGGCTTAGTAGCCGGAATTTTAGTCTCAAATACATACAACTTGCTTCTTATCCTGTCTTATTCAATCTCTGGGTGGTTGTTCTCATGATTAACAAATCTCTCTTAGAGCAGAAGGGATAGTTGCTTACCTCGTCCAAGTGGAGGATGGATTCATTTTCTTATATATTTTTTGTCATGGTGACTTTGTTGCATCATCCTAATCTGGGAATTCTTTGATGGAGGTCGTAACAGACAACATATGGGGAAAACCATCAGTGCAACCCCATGGTTATTTCTAGACATTAGCATTTCATTTCATTTGCTGTGAGGCAATCGATCCTCTTGTTGGCCTTCGTTCCTTTTGGTGGTTGTTAGAGGTAACCAACTCTGCACTTCCATCTTTCGAATATTAGGAGGGTGGGGGGTGATATTTATGGTATGTTTGGAAGCTCTTATGTCTCCTAGAAATGGAAGTTTTTTTTGTGACTAGAGTGATGGAAGTTTAATCAAGGATTTAGTGGATTCTGCGTAGTGATGTGGGTCCAGCATTGTGTCGGAGTGAACTCAAGCATTCATGATGGCCATGAAAAAGAGGAAGTGGTGGGTGGATCACGTTCTAGCAAAGTGTTTCCATCATTAAATTTAGCTTCTCGTGGAGGGCAGCTTAATTGTCACTTTAAGAATTCAGAATGAGGTCAAGCAAGCTATTGCAATAAGGGTTCCCTCGTTGGAAATTTATTGCACAACGATAAGGCACCTCTTTTGGTTTGTAACTAGTTATTAGATCTCCTAGGTGTTTCATAATTTAGATAGGGTGCAACACTGTAGCAATATGGGTGCTAGTGTCACATTTGAAAAGGAGTGCCGGCCAGATAACCATTCATTTGTCGACTTTTCTAAACCAAGGGATAACACAATCCGTGGGCCTTCATTGCAACCCTTTTTTGCGGAATCATGAATGCGATTTTCCCTTCATTTAACCATAAATTTGACTTTTTATGCTCTGTAGTACGAAATTTGAATGCTAATGCTGGTGGGTGTTTTTTTTGAAGACAAAAAGGGGAAACATGCTATGGTGTCTGCTCCAAATATATTAATAAAAGAGAATCAAGAATACTTACAGAAGCCAAGACTCGAGGAGAGTTTTGCATGCGAAATTACATTATCAATGATTCAATAAAAAACGTCGAATGGCAAAGAGTGCACCATTCCTAGCTAGCCATAATGCTCAAATAGCTACTACAGGTAGAAGAAGTTCCTTCTTTGCCTTGTACTTTGAATTATAAAGAGAATCCCCAAACCCTCAAAACTAGTAAGGTTCACCCATGCAATACGAAGCTTGAGCTAGTTCCATGAAGTCCTTTTTCAACGAAAGAAAAGGTGCTTCAGGGTCTCTATCTTCGCACCACAAAGTGGGCATAGACTGAATACTCCAAAAAATCTTGCGCAACACTCTCCAATAAGGACGTGCTTTCTTCTAAAAAGCCACATGAAAATGATGATTATGCTAGAAAGTTTCAAACTCCAAACAAAGTTGCAATCCCATATTAGATCGTCCTCCACCGTAGGTGATGGCCTGTCCACTGCTCGTAAGATCTTTTTACTGAGAATACATTATCTTTCCAAACCCATTGCTCACGCCCGCCAGTTGGGCCCTCAATACCACTTAGGGTGTCTAGGAGTACAAACAGATCCTTGACACGTTGATCCATAAAATTCATCAAAAAAGATGGCATTCTGCTCCCATCAATCTACCAGTCTACTACAAGTGCCTCACGGTCAGCCGCTAAAGTAAAAAGTCTTGGGAAGCGCAGTGCAAAAGATCTAGTACCCATCCAATTGTCCATCCAAAATGCAAAAGAGCCACCACTATCAAGTATTGGGTGAAAAAGATCTGGAAACTGCGGCGATGAGTCCCGGGGCTGCATGTGGACTTAGATTGTGTGACCGTCTCCCAATCCACAAGATGGATTCCAGAGCCCTCTTGCCTTGACTTTCCCCCAAAAAATCTCTTCAAATGACGGTGGGTGTTAGCACTGAGGAAAATGGTGAAGCTTGTTGTTGACCAATGAACAAAGATTGAACTATATCCAGAGCAATGATTTCTATTTCATTTGGCATGTTGTATTGTCAAATTAATATGTACAAGAAAATGGGAAGCACCATTGAAGTAGCATCATATACATGTCTTGATTTGGCTCGTTCAAAGCCCTAAATAACAGTTTTGGTTACTATAACGGTGATGGACTGAAACAACATTTTTGACCAAAATTCGGTTGAAATTCCGGTCCTATTTTCTTCTATCGACCCCCTCCAGCCTGAAATTTCGACCATTTCGGTTGAATTTTGATCACATGTCAAAACTGAATTCGACAGAAATTCGATCGGATTTCGATGAAATTTGGTCGAATTTCAACGAAATTTGATGCTGCGGATTCGTTTACATCCTTTTCTTTTCGTTAGACTGGATTTTCTTGACATTGCAGTTTTTTAGTTTGGTGAATAGTCGGCCAATTCTGGTGAGAGATTGGGGAAATGCACACATCATGTGTGCACATCAGCTAAGTTCCATTCTCTTGTTGGAGTTATCCTTTCTTCTTGTCCGAACCCTAAACTGCTATTATGCGTTCTACTTGAAAGCATTACTCATGGAGAGCTGGGATCATTTTGAAGTATGCGTGTTCGAAGGGGGGGGACAATGTCTGACTATCCCTTGACGAACTTTTTGAGGAAGTGCGCATATCCTTTTTGGATATGGGCACAATAGATTCTCCTTTTCATAATCTTTCCCTTATGTCGTAATTTCATGCTTGGTTTAAGTGCAGTTGCCTCATTTGTCAGATTGGGAGAGCTTCATTACTAATGTTTTGACACAAGCTATACTTCTAGTTTCTTCGTCCGGACAAGTTCCTTGGCGCTTTGATGAGGAGGTGCACACATCACTTGTTGAGGTGTGCACAAAAGCTAAGTTATCTTGTCGAAAATTTGAGGATATTATCATATTTATCCTATAAACTTTCATTTTTTCTCATAGGTATCATCATTTTTCATTGGTCCTTGCTACTGGACTCAATGTCTGGATGAGATACTTGACGATTTGAATTGTGAGGAGTCTTCATGCTACTGAAGGCTTGAGGAGATATTTTTGAGGACCATTTGAAGCCTTACAAAGAAGTGGAATCTGCTTCACTTATTGCTTAAAGATGTGGATTTTGGGGATTGAACATATCAAAGCTCTTTGCTTTTATAATGAGATTTAAGTTGGGAGATGTTGGAGATGCCTTCGTCTGACATCTTCAATACTGAACATATAACTTAATGTTTCATCTATTGTGACTGAATGCCATCTGAAGCTGCTGTTTGATCTGAAGTTTGCTGAACTCTGAAGCTGAGTGATTCCTTGGCTGTTTTTATGATGTATTAAGTTTGGAGACATTGGAGATTTCTTCCTTTGACATATTTGATGTTGAACTTGTAGCTTAATGTTTCATCCCTGTGACTGAAAGCTAGACTCAAGCTGATGCTCTTTGAAGACAATAGAAGATTTGTTCGTTTGAAGCTGAGATGGCTAGACACATCTTTTGTAGAAGTTTACAAGTGAATTCGTTTTACTTTCTTTTTGACATACATGTAATCCCCATTGAAGGGTTCATTACGTAAGGGTTAAAAGTTTTAGTAAAATAAAAGTGACTAGCTGAGTAAACCAAATCGAGATTATAATGAAAATAGAATGGTAGGTTGGAAGATGGATATTTTCAGCTGTAGAGAGGGATCCGCATGGGTTGCCTTCTTGCCCCGTTGATCTTTGTGATTTTGGTTGACTTTATTGCAATTTTGGCTATGAAGGCAGTGGATGGCGGTTTTACCAAGGGGTTTAATTGTGGTGAAATTCCATCCCGCTTTTACAATACACAAACAACACTGTGTTGTTTATTGAAGGGGGGTCCTAGACAAGCATATGGATGTCGATGTTGTTGGAAAATTTTGTCACCATCTCCGGCCTCAATATAAATCATCACAAGTCTCTACTCCTTTTGGCCTCACTGTATGGGAGATTGACGCACTTGCAGTGCATCCTTAGAACTCCTAGAGCTATACAACCTGCACTACTTCTGTACTACTTGGGACCATAGAAGATCATATCGATATCAATATCGTATCGGTCTGCCCGGAAAATGATTATGTTAGGATATATTGTCAATGGTATTTCTGCCATTTTTTTAGAAATTAAGATCGTCCAAGATATTAAAACAACAAATAACCTACAAATACACTTATATCACCCATATCGGTCATTTATGCCTCATATATCACACATACCGTTCATTTCGAACATATCGCTGGTACTGTTAAGTGTTGACCTATAGATATTGGAAATAGAGTTCGTACAAGTTCTTAGAACACTAAATAACTTATAAATATACACTTAGATAACACATAAAGATCATCTATGATCCTTATATATCACATATTGGTCATATCGAACATATCGCTGGTACCATTAATTGTTGACCTATAGATATTGAAAATGGAGTTCGTCCAAGTTCTTAGAACGCTAAATAGCTTACAAATATACTCTTAGATCACACATATTGATCATCTATGACACTTATATTGCATATATCGGTCATATCGAACATATTGTTGTTACTGTTGATTGTTAAATTATGGATACGGGAAATATAGTCCATCCAAGTTCTTATAACACTAAATTACTTACAAATATACACTTATATCACACATATTGATCATCAATGACCCTTATATTGCACATATCTGTGATATCAAGCATATCATTGTTATGTTGGTTGTTGACTTATAGATATTGGAAATGGAATTCATCCAAGACTTATATTGCATCACATATTATGCATAAACAAAATGTTTGAGCTATATTTGGAAACCAAACAAATAAAGAACATAATAATATTTTTTAAAGAGATATAATTCATAATAATATTCTCGGGGGGTGGGGGGTGGGGAGGGGGGAGGGAAGATGAATTAAAATTGATTGGATTGAAGAACCATTGTATGCATTGTTTTTAAAAACGCGCCTCGAGGCGCTGAGGCGTACGCCTCAAGGCGTTTTTCAAGGAAAAACGCCTCGAGGCTATAGCCTCATTCCTCCTCAATGAGGCGTGCGCCTCGAGGCTTATGAGGCGCGCCTCGAGGCTTACGCCTCGAGACGTGCCTCGAGGCTATAGCCTCATGAATGGGCTGTTTTTTTTGTTTTTTCTGCAATATTTTTTCCTTTTCTTTTTGATTGTGAGTTTTTCATCTTTCTTAGACATGTATTTTCAAGCAAGGCCCTAAATGTCGGTTTCGGTCACCATTTCGGTGTTGACCAAAACAGAATTTCGATGGAATTTCGACCGGAATTTCGGTCAATTCGATCATTTTTTGTACTAGGACCCCCATAATTCGGTCATTTCGATCATTTCGGTCGAATGTCGATTTCGACTGGATATTGATATTCGACAGAAATTCGACCGAATTTCGCTGAAATTTGAGGCCATGTTTTCAAGTCTTTAAGCTCATGATTCACTAAAATGTATTTTTTTTAATTTATTAACATATTAAGCTTATTTTTACTTTGTTATGCATGTTTTTTTATAAATCAACATGTACAAAAAATTGAGTCTCGAGTCCTTAAATCTAATGCCTCTACTCTTTAGTATGAATCAAGCATGAATGCTTTCTTTATTAAAATGTTTGAATGCAAGTCCCCTACTTTGACCTAAATTTTGAAAAGTATATTTTTGTAAACATGTCTCATCTTTTCTTCTATTCAATCGGGACTAAATTAACACACATCAAAGCATGCATGAACAAAGATGATCATAACATGCAATATTCAAGTATTTTATCCCCCAATCATTATGGTAAAGTAAAAAGTGATCGCAGATTCACTGCTTACTCTCTTATCCTTCTCAATTGAATGACACATATCTCACCTAATTTTGAAAATGGTATGTTATATCTAGCCCCTTTAGTTAAATTTTATTCAAAACTTTACATTTTGTGGAGAGTTACCCATTATTATGCTTACATATCCATATTTACTTGACTCCTTACAGATTTAGAGTTTAAAAAGAGAGAGTTATATAACAACTTGGATGTTTAAACCATGATGTTAGCCTTGAAATATCATGGAGTTATGCATTTAATCATAACTATTTAATTTCTAGAACTTGAAAATTGTAACTACGATTAATTAAAATATTTTATGAAAAAATTTCTTTCACGAGTGAGGCTTACGCCTAGATACGCCTCGAGGCTTACGCCTCGAGGCAATGATAGGAAAACGCCTCGATACGCCTCACGTTTTTTAAAACCTTGATTGTATGCACCCTCCTGTCGCACCATACCCTACCATAACTAGGGGTGTAAACGGACCGAACCTGAGCGAACCTATATTTTTTAGGTTCGGTTCGTTTATTTAATCGAGCCTAAACTTGTGTTCAGGTTCGGTTCGTTTATTTTCGAATCAAATCCGAATCGAACCTCTTTTTAAACGAATCGAACCTAAGCGAATATCGAACTTAAGAATTCAGAGGGAGTGAAAAGAAGAGAAATGGAAATATATATATATATGTTTACAATTAGAATAAATATTCATTTAGTTTTTTTCTTTATTGAACTCATCTTCATCTTTTGAAAAAAAATAGCTTAATATGGATTCAACTCTTCGAAAAAAAATATAATTATAATATATTTTTACATCTGTTCCGATGGAGATAAGGAATAAGAATAATATGGAGATATTCGATAAGTAGGGTTTATACTTGTTCTGTTGATTTGGAGATAAAGAAGGGAAAAGTACTGACACATAGATGATGGATGTTGTAAACACGATGTGACTATTTATTTTTGGATAGTTTATGCCGAGATAAAACCTATTTATCCCGTAAATATCCAGTTATCTCTACACAAAATTCACTTATCCTGAGACAAAATTGACTTATCTCAAAATAAGGTCCACTTCTACGGATACGGATTTGTAAATATGTATATATGCATGTTTATCGAGCTTTTAACGAATCGAACCTGAGCGAACCTATGATTTTTAGGTTCGGTTCATTTATTTAATCGAGCCTAAACTTGTGTTCAGGTTCGGTTCGTTTATTTCCGAACCGAATCTGAATCGAACTTTTAGCGAGCCGAACCTGAACGAATATCGAACACGAGAATTTTCTTACAACCCTAACCATAACGGAGGTCTCGTTGCTCAATCAGCGAGCCTGGGGGGGATAGGGGGGGCCTAGGTTGGCCCTCTCTTGCAGGGGTACAGGAGCAGTGCCCCCGACCCGAAACAACACAACAACAACAACAAAGCCTTTTCCCACAATCAAGTAGGGTCGACTACATGGATTCTTCGCCTCCATTCAGATCTATCTTGGGTCAATCCCGGGCTTATATCCAAAAAACTAAGATCCCTTCGTATAGTCTCTTTCCAACACATCTTGGACCGTCCTTGCCCTCTCTTAGCCGGCTCAACATCCCAACACTCGCATCTCCTAACTGGTGCATCTATTGATCTTCTTTGCAAATGACCAAACCATCTTAAGCGGTTTTCTCGCATCTTATCCTCGATCGGAGCTACACCGACTTTCTTTCTGATTGCATTATTCCGAATCCGATCTTTACATGTGTGTCCACACATCCACCTTAGCATTTTCATTTCTGCTACAACCATTCTCTGCACATGTCTATGGTTCACAAGCCAACATTCAGATCCATAGAGCATAACAGGTCTCACGGCTGCTTTGTAAAACTTTTCTTTAATTTTTAAAAGAATTTTCTTATCACAGAGAACAACAGAGGCTCCTCTCCACTTTAGCCAGCCTGCATTTATTCTATTAATAACATCTCCATTAATTTCCCCATCCTGTTGCAAAATAGGTCCCATGTATCTAAAAGAATCTCTCTTCCGGATGTTATTGTCACCAATCTTCACCTCAATTCCTTCACCATTGCTTCTATCAAAGGTGCACTCCATATATTCCGTCTTAGCCCTACTTATACGAAATCCTTTAGTCTCCAATGCATGTCTCCAAACCTCAAGCTTCTCATTTACTCCATCTCTAGTCTCGTCAATCAACACAATAGCATCAACAAATAACATACACCAAGGTAACTCATCCTGAATGTGACTTGTCAACTCGTCCATAATTAAAATAAAAAGAAATGGACTCAAAGCTGAACCTTGATGTAAACCAATGTTGATGTCAAAATAGTCAGTCTTCCCAGACGGGGTCCTTACACAAGATAAAGCCATATCATACATGTCCTTTATGAGGTTAATGTATAGGACAGATACTTGTTTCTTTTCCAAAACTCTCTACAATATCTCTCGTGGGACAGATTCATAAGCCTTCTCCAAATCAATAAAGATCATACGGAGGTTCTTCCTTTTAGCTCTATAAATCTCCATTGTTCTCTTCAACAAATGGATAGCTTCAATAGTTGAGCGACCTGGCATGAATCCGAATTGATTTTCTTTTACGTTGGAAACTTTCCTCAACCTTCTTTCGATCACACGTTCCCAAATTTTCATAGTGTGACTCATCAGCTTGATACCTCTGTAATTTGAACAATTTTGAATGTCTCCTTTATTCTTATAAAGAGGCATCACGATACTCCTCCAATCTTCAGGCATTTTCTTGCTTCGCCAAATAACATCGAATAGATTCGTAAGCCAAGTGAAACCACACTCATCTAAAACTCTCCATACTTCTACAGGGATGTCATCCGGTCCTACGCTTTTCCCAAGTCTCATAACCTTCAAAGCCTCCTCTACTTCCTTTCTTTGTATTAGCTTGCACGATTCAAGTAACTTTCACCACTAGCTAGATCACCCAAAGTGATCTCTCTATTTCCTTCCCCAATGTAAAGTTTATGGAAGTATTGCTCCCATCTAGTCGCTATGTCCTTCTGAGTAACAAGCACGTGACCTTCCTCGTCCTTAATGCATCTCACTTAAGAAAGGTCTTTGATCTTTCTTTCTCTTGCATTGGCCAACCTGAATATATCCTTCTGGCCCTCCTTAGAGTCGAGATTTTTATAAAAAAACTTCATAAGCTTTTGACTTAGCATCGCTTACAGCCTTCTTTGCTTCCTTCTTCGCTATTTTGTAGTTTGTGACAATTTCCGTTATTCTATCCTTAGACATAGCTTTAAAGCATGCTCTTTTAATTTTTAGTTTCTCTTGCACTCCTTCACTCTACCACCAAGCCTCCTTTTGACCTGGAGCTCCTCCCTTCGACTCGCCTAGTATCTATTTGGCTACCTTTCAGATACAAGATGCTACTGCCTCCCACATCTCGTTTGCGCTTCCGCTACAATCTCAAGACAAGTTTTCCAAAACCTTCTCCTTGAAGCCCGATTGCTTCAGTGGAAGATTCCACCATCTAGTTCTAGTGATCTTAGGAACCCTCTTTTTCTTTACCAAGCCTTTTATTTGCACATCCAAGACTTACAAGCGATGTTGAGTTGTCAAACTCTCTCCTGGGATTACTTTGCAGTCTTTACAACACAACCGATCTCTTCTCCTCAATGCAAAGTAATCTATCTATGTTCTAGTTGGCCCACTCTTATAAGTAATTAAATGCTCCTCCCTCTTCTTGAAGAGAGTGTTTGCTATTTAAAGATCATATGCCGTTACAAAATCCAAATTGACGTTTCCCTCTTCATTTCTATCCCCAAAACCATGTCCTCCATGAACACTAGCATACTCTGAAGCATCTTTTCCCACATGTCCATTAAGATCTCCACCTATGCAAATCATCTCTCTTTGTGGGATTCCTTGTAAAATCTTATCCAGATCCTCCCAAAAAGCTTGTTTAGTCCTTTCATCTAAACCAATTTGTCGTGCATAAACATAGATGATATTAAGAATTTCTTCTTCAAGAAGCAATTTTAGCAAAATAATCCGATCCCCGAATCTTTGCACCTCAACCACACAATCCTTCAAATCCTTATGAACAACCACTCCAACACCATTTCTACCCTTATCTTTACCTGAATGCCAAAGTTTAAAGCCTGTCTTCTCGATCTCCCTTGCTTTCTCTCCAACCCATTTAGTCTCTTGAGGACATAGTATATGAATATTCCTTCTTTCCATCGTATCCACTATCTCCATCAATTTTTCAGTTAAAGTGCCAACATTCCAACTACCAATCCGCAACTTCCTTAGCAATCTCTTTTGGACTAACTTCTTTACTCGCATGCGTCCATTATGCGAGAACCCTTGTAAATTTTGGACTGCACCCGGGCGGTGATGCAACAGAACTAGCTTAATTACTCGCATGCGTTCCTCATGCGAGAACCCTTGCAAATTTTGAACTACATCTAAGCTGCGATGTAGCGGCCCTTGCCAATTTTTCATTGCATTTAGACGATGCAACGCGTCACAAGTAGGGAACGCCCCAGCGAAATCTGTATGTTTGCTCAAATCCATGTTGAAAAGATCCAACTGTCACGATGCAATTTCCTAAATAGTATTTTTTTTTAAAATAATATCTAAGAAGTTGTCTCCGACTGTTTTACGCTAGCTGTCGGCTACCTAACGCAACCCTCCTCATTTACCCGGGCTTGGGACCGGCCTTGGCTGAGTTGCCCCCGACCCGAAACAATATATATAAATGATAATGTGTTCTAATACTAGGTGTAGCTAGATAAGTAGTGGAATCAAGCTTGCATGAATAATAACATTGATATATAGAGATATCAGCGAAATATTGGTGATATCGGTTGATATCCTGGATTTTTTTTACCGAATCCGGTCATTTTTTACCGATATGGCGATATATCATCGACATATTGATCATATATCCTTGATATCCTAGTAAATAGATATGCACTCTAATATCGATATCTCCTGTCTCTCGATACCGATATATCGACGATATATCCCCGATATATCGTGATATGGCCTTCCCTGCATGGGCCTCCCTCTTACGATTAAAAAGATAAGGTTTTCAAAATGGCGACCTTTGATTGAGAAACTAGAGAAACGACTAGCAAGATGGAATATCTATCACTTTGTCAAAGGTCATCAATGTATTCTTGCTTAAATCAATTTTAGCGCCAATTCCCATATATTTTCTCTCTTTCAAGCAAATATCGATCGGCGTTCGTCAACACTTGAAGAGGCTCATGTAAAGGTTCTTTTGGGCTGGTTTGAAGCTGGGTGCCCATTACTTATCACTGGTGGCGTGGGGCACGATTACTCAACCCAAAGTGCATGGTGGCCTTGGGGTCAAAATGATCAAGGAGTTAAATGGGGCACTAATTGCTAAATGGATCATACGTATTTGGGGCTATCAGAGATAGTTTGGTCTGCAGATTGTTACACAAACTCTATGGCATGGACTTGAGTTTGGATGTTGAGTTAGCAGTGGCTCCTTCACTGTCCGTTCGTTCGAAAGGTATTTCTTTGGTACTTTGACGAGTAATATGATTGCTGAAATGACATTTGGTGGATGGAACTTCTTTCCGTTTATGGAATGGTGACTGATTGGGGAAATGATGCAGCGTGAAATGGAAATATAGGGCTGCATTTATTTTTTTTATCCGTTAATTTTATTTACATTTATTTTGAGTCGTCGTAAATTTAGTCAAATAAACGAGATCGCCTGTGATCTCAATTAGTTAGAAATTTGAATTTCAAATTAGTCGGTTAGTCGGTTAGAGTCAACTTAGGACAATTAGTTTTGAATTTGAATTGAGTTTCTATTTTTGTAATCTCATCCCTCCTATATAAAGGGATGATAGACTAGTTATGGAGACAGTTCAGTTGATTTGAAAATTTGAGATTTAATCTCTATCTCCCTCTCCCGTCTCTCTTTCCCTCCCCCACGTGGTCTTCACGTTCTTCCTTCCCAAATCTCTCGTTCTCCGACGAGCTTCTCTTCTCAACCCCTCCATATTATTCTCCACCAAAAAAAGCCACCAACAAAATTTATTTCTTTTCCACCGTCGCCGATCTCGTCTGCACCAATTGGTATCAGAGCATGGCCTACAGATCGTCCTCACGATCTGACAATCCGTCCAGACGTTCGCACCGGCATGTATCGAAGGACTATCGTTCGTCGGAACGAAAACGACGAGCCAACGACGCCTACAACAAGGAGATGATGGGTATACTGCTTGATTTCCAGTCGAAGTTTCGAGATTGGATGGCTGACTTCGAGACCCTACTCGCCGCCCAATCAAAGCCTCCAACCACCGAAGCCGATTTTGATGAAGAAAAACAAGAAAAGGAGAGCGTAGACAACGAAACGCCCGCTGTCCAGCCTATTTCTGAGGGAAAAGAGGCTGTCGCCAACGAAATGTTCGCTGTCCCGCTCGTTTCGAAAGAAAAAAAGGTCGATTCCATTACTGTCCAGGTATATTCAGATTCGCAAAAGCCGTCGGAATCGATTTTCTGCCCCTCCGCGGCCCTGCCGCGGACCCCCTCCACCATCCCCACGCCTCCAGACCCCCCTCTCGTTGCATCTTCATTCCCAGCTCCAGCCATGACACCCCCGATACCCCTGCACCCCATACCGCATACCCTCCAGTCCCAAACTTCCCTCCCGTCGCAACCCTCGTCCCCTCAGCACCCCTTTCCACCATTCCCCCCCCAGCCCCTGAAGCCTCTACGGCACCCCCTGCGGCCCCACCCCTGCTGCCAGCCCCGCGGGCACCTCCACTCCCACCCGCCGCCACCCCCGCACTCTCCCCGGTAGCACCAGCGCCCCCTCCCGCCATCTATGCGCCATCGCCTATGCCCCCTGCCCTCGCCCCGTCGACCCCTCCCACCACCCAAGGACCCTTCGCGATACACCCCCCAACCCCAGATTTCCCTCCCGCCGTGACCCCCTCCCCCCCAACAAAACCCCCTCCCGACCCCAACCTCACGCCTCGCGAGCCCCCGCCAACACCTTGCCCGCCGCCGCTACCCGCTATCGCCTCCTTCCCCCCTAACGCCCTGTGTCGCCCCAGCGTGCGTACCATGCACCGCCGTCGATCGCACCAGCCTTCTCGCAGGCACCATCGACCTTGGCTCCCATCTAGCTTCCGCCGCCACCACTGCCAGAGAAGGAAATGCATAAACCTAACAAGGGGCCCGATATCTAAGGGGTTTGAATCCCATGAAACTTGGGATGAGAAACTAATTTGGAATAATTGCAGAAAGACTCCCTCTCCCAAAGGTTTTTATCAACATGGGTATTTGGAGGATAAAATATGCTGTGGATTTTCCTTAAGTGAAGGGGTACGAAATTTGCACTTCAACCCCCTGAAGCAGAAATATTTTAAAAGAAGTGCTGAAAAGAGGAAATATGGAAAACCACCTTATCCAAATAGGATTAGGATCATGGGTTTCACCTATTTAAAGGCCCCATGGCTTAATTCCCTGGACACATCTCCTCCTCTATTCTCCTTGTGCTATTGCTTTGCTATGGACTCTCCAAAGGCCGAGTTGATCGTTATGAAGATGCCCCATCAGTTGTTCGAGCACCGTGTCAAAGGGATGAAACCCGGATGGGAGCCCGCATATGCGCCACACCTGCTCTTCCGCCACGAAGTCCACGTCGCCAACACTCGCATCCCACACGCATGGATCCCACCATTCGCTCCACACCAGTTATTCCACGGGATGATCGAGGACGCTGATTCGAATTTATCAACCTCCAAGCCTGCAGATCCAGCAATTCGTCGGGAGACGAATTTTTCAAGCGGAGGAGAATTGATGCAGCGTGAAATGGAAATATAGGGCTGCATTTATTTTTTTTATCCGTTAATTTTATTTTACGTTTGTTTTGAGTCGTCGTAAATTTAGTCAAATAAACGGGATCGCTTGTGATCTCAATTAGTTAGAAATTTGAATTTCAAATTAGTCGGTTAGTCGGTTAGAGTCAACTTAGGACAATTAGATTTGAATTTGAATTGAGTTTCTATTTTTGTAATTTCACCCCTCCTATATAAAGGGATGATAGACTAGTTATGGAGACAGTTCAGTTGATATGAAAATTTGAGATTTAATCTCTATCTCCCTCTCCCGTCTCTCTTTCCCTCCCCTACGTGGTCTTCACGTTTCTTCCTTCCCAAATCTCTCGTTCTCCGACGAGCTTCTCGTCTCAACCCTCCGTATTATTCTCCACCAAAAAAGCCACCAACAAAATTTATTTCTTTTCCACCGTCGCCGATCTCGTCTGCACCAGGAAAGGTCGACTAGCTGCCCTTACCTTAGATCATATGCTCTTGCTGCGGATCATGACATGCGTGTTC
Source organism: Ottelia alismoides (assembly GCA_037367405.1). Classification (NCBI taxonomy): domain Eukaryota; kingdom Viridiplantae; phylum Streptophyta; class Magnoliopsida; order Alismatales; family Hydrocharitaceae; genus Ottelia; species Ottelia alismoides. The sequence continues at coordinate 147,270 of JAZKJV010001077.1, read as the reverse complement.
TATTCCTCATTAAACTCCACACCAAGTGCAAGACGTAGATGTCTCATCATCACCTCCATGCCCTTCACCACCAGGTAGCCATTGATAGAGTCCAACAATGCACTCCACTCCCTCATTGCTGTAGTATCATTGGAGGGAGGAACTGTCTTCACATTCCATACCTACCGGTGAGGCTAGGACCTTTTCAATGACCAAAAGCCCTAAAATGGAAGCATTTGATCGAGTTGCAACAGACGTTCACTTTATAATCACGGGCCTTGTAATGATAACACATGGAACACGTTGCACTTGAAAGAAACTGTGCACATAGTGCTCTAGTATTTGTGTAATCCTTATACTTGGCAAGCACTAGACATGTGATATATGTTTTAAAAAAAGTGATTGATATCAGTTGGCGGACATGTAAACCTTCCTAATTAACTAGGATAATTACATGAACTTTGTCCAGGAGTAGATATAAGACACGAGATGAGGAATTGAGGACTTCCATCTGGAGTTTAGATGGCAATTACTAGAATATTGTCTTAAATACTAGATGGTCGCCATTTGAAATTTGGTGATGACATTGCAGGATAATATGATATTCATTGGATGAAGCTTGGCGGCTTACAGAGATACTGGTAAATGGGATGCAATGTTGCAAGTTTAGGGGTGTTGATGTTGCTGGACAGCTGATGATAATTTGTCAAAATGCCTGGGTTGCATTTTCTACTTTAACGGTGCTTATATCTTTGGTGGCTCTTAAGTTTAGTTCTACATCGTGTGCGGGTCATAGTTTAGTGTCTCTAGGTGGGACTATGGGCTTAGTGGGAAGAGGATTGTACAATGAGAAAAGAGAAGCAAGGAGGTCAACTTGTTTTAAATACACAACATGGATTTTGGCAATGCAATGTAGTTGGACCCTCATGTCGATCCGAATGAATCCGTCTTTCCATAGTGGTCAATCTTTGCCTGCTAGGCAAGAGGATATCGAGTTACAAATTCTGTCTTGGTAGATATAAAGAGCCCGACACCCATTATATCCTTTGAGAAAGTGAATAGAAAATCATCCCTTTGAGGCGGTTCTCCTGTGGTTTCAACCCATGATGCAATATTTCCCAAATTAACAGGGCAATCCGAATTGATGAACATTGTTGATTTCAAGATTTATCAAATTAGGAATTTCCCTCTCTAATTAGTTAATTTAAGTTAGTTGCTTATTTTATTTAAATAAGTTGAGATTGTGATCTCAACGTTTATTCATAGATAAAATTAGTTAGAGTTTAATTAGAGTAAAATTAGTTACAGTCTAATTGGAGTAAATCAGTTAGAGTTAATTATGATCATTTAGGATTTTAATTTTAATTTGAATTTGGTTCACTTTCTATCTTTGTAATTCTACCCCTTCTATATAAAGGGGTTGGTAGTCTATTGTAAAAGACAGTTCAGATTATATGGAAATTTAATTTATCTATCTTTCTCTCTTTCTATCTCTCTTAGCGCGATTTTCGCAATTCGTCTTAAAATCCCGCACAACTAGCACGTTTTTCTCCTTCTTCCTCCTTTCTCTAAATTTCTTCCATCTAAATTAATTATTCCACCGTTAGAAATTTTTATCTGCATCAATTGATATCGCATCAATTGATATCAGAGCATGGAAACTGGATCGTTCTTACGGTTCGATGATCTTGTCGCATATTGGCGGCTGCAATACCATTTAAGTCGTCTCTCCCATGGCTCGTATTCACGCCCGCGTTCGAGGAAGTTCAAGAAACACCTTATATCGAGCTTCAAAGTCCAAGCATGGCTGGATGCAAAAATCCATGAAAGTTCGTCCGTCGGCAACAAAAATCAGAACGTTAGACCTGCTGTTCAACCTGATTTTGGTCCGAAAAACAAAGGTATTTTCAGTTCGAAAGAGGATTTTATTGCCACAACTATTGTACAACAAAACAATGAAGATACAATACCAATTTTTGATGAAAGTGAGGAGGAAAATTATGAAAATATCAAATTTTTCGTGGTCGAGGCTGCTGTCCAGAAGGCTCCTGCGACACCACCACCGCCACAGACGGCTTCAACATTCCAACCCTTGGTCGAAGTACCCCCACCGACCGTACGACCCCTTCTCAAGTGCCAGCCTTGCACCTCATTCCCAACGGCGGCGTCGATTCATCGTTGCGGGCCCTGTTAACCTCCAGGAAGACCAGGCTACCTCGAGCGGGGCCGTCAAAGGTGCAACAACTTGAACCCATGCTGCCATCCTTCTCACCATCGACGTCGCCCGAGGCCTACCTTCCCAGGTCACCGCCATTACTCCCTGGACATTAAAGACTACCCTTGCACGGCTCCACGCCCATCTCTTCGTCATCTCAATGCTGCTGCCTCGGACAACCATCGCAAACGGACCTGCGCACCACATGCGCCCCTCCTACTCCGCATGCAATGCTGCCTCCGAGGTGGTCATTGCCGCCACCAACACCGTTGTCATCGTGGTGGCCCTCGTCAACGCCGCCACCGCCACTACCCGCACTTCAGGAAAGCATCGCCGCCTAATGCGTCGAGTGAGAGAAACCCTAATGCAAGGGGTGTTCTCTGGAAAGGGAAGCAAATCCCTTGAATTTGGAAAATTTATTCCAGATGTATTCCCTGCAATAAGACAAAAGGGATTTAATGGGGGTAAATTTCAGGGAAGATCCTCCTCACAAGAATTTTTATATAAGGGGCCAATTGGAGGGTAAATTATGTTATTGGTATACTTTGAGTGAAGAGGTAGAAAATTTACAATTCCACCTCCTGGAGCAGAAATATTTTAAGACAAAGGCTGAAAAAAGGAAATTGAGGCTGCTACCTTCTCCAACTAGGATTAGGAATATGTGATTGATCTATATAAGGACCCTATGGGCTAGTTCATTGCCCACATCTCCTCTCATCATAGGCGTGTGCCACACATTTGTTATGGGTTCTCCGAAGGCTACGATGTTCGAGATGAAGATGCACCATCAATTTTCGATCACCACAATAAGGGGATAAAGTTCGTGGTGGTGCCGCCATTTGCGCCACATATGTTCTTCCAGCATGGTGTTGACGATTCCAACCACCGCACCAAAGACACATGGGTTCCGCTGTTTACTCCACATCTATTCTTCCAAAAGGTGATCGAGAACGTTGAAATCAAATAGTCAAGCTTCGAAGATAAAGCAATTCGTCAGGGAGACGAATTTTCAAACGGGGGAGAATTGATGCAATATTTCCCAAATTAACAGGGCGACCCGAATTTACGAACGTTGTTGATTTCAGGATTTATCAAATTAGGAATTTCCATCTCTAATTAGTTAAGTTAGTTGCTTATTTTATTTAAATAAATTGAGATTGTGATCTCAATGTTTATTCGTAGATAAAATTAGTTAGAGTCTAATTAGAGTAAAATTAGTTAGAGTCTAATTGGAGTATTATGATCATTTAGGATTTTAATTTGAATTTGAATTTGATTCACTTTCTATTTTTGTAATTCTACCCCTCCTATATAAAGGGGTTGGTAGTCTATTGTAAAGGACAATTCAGATTATATGAAAACTTGGTTTATCTCTCTTTCTCTCTTTCTATCTCTCTCAGCGCGATTTTCGCAATTCATCTTAAAATCCCGCGCAACTTGCGCGTTTTTCTCCTTCTTCCTTCTCTAAATTCTTCCATCTAAATTAATTATTCCGCCGTTGGAAATTTTTATCTGCATCAGATTTGCAACCACTTTCTCACTCTTGAAAGCTTATATGAGAAGAAAGACAAGCTGAGATTGATGTTTTCATCAGAAGAGTGGAGAAACTGCAAGTGGTATAAGATTAATACGGGAGAAGCAACGAGTTCCATTGTATTCAACCCTGCGTTCCGGAACCATACAACACATGCTATTAAAGTTTTCACTCCATTGGTTCGTTTATTGCGTGTGGTTGATGTAGATCGACGCCCACCCATGAGCTATGTCTACGGAGGGCTTGAAGAGGTCAAGCAGGAAATAATTGCAGCATTCATTGGTGTGGAGTCGTCTTATAATTTTTTTGTGGATGCTGTTACCTCCAAGACTAAAGGGAGGTTCGATACTCCATTGCATCTATCAGCTTATTACTTGAACCCATTTTTCTTCTAAACTGAGTCTCATGGTGATCCAGATGTTGTGGTGAGGAGAGGGTTTAAGGAGTACATGGAAAAATTTTATCTAAATTTGGATATTCAAGATGCAATTACTAGGGACGAGCTTCCGACATATAAACTTGGTCGTGGAGATTTCGGCAAGCCGTTAGCTGCGAGACAAAGGATGACAAATGCTGGCAATTTTGATCCAGGTATTTCAATCGTTGTTTTTTTATTAATGTTAATCATTTATTTTATTATGTTGACCAATTTTCTATTTTAATAGCTAATTGGTGGCATAATCATGGAGATGACACGCCTCATTTGAAAGCTATGGCTATCAAAATCTTGAGCTTGACATATTCATCATCGGGATGTGAGCGTAACTGGAGTACATTTGACTCGGTAATGACTCCATTCCACCCACCCAATTTGATTAGTAATAGAAAAATTTAAATTAGTAATTGATATAAATTTAAAATTTTTTGGTCTTCAGATCCATACCAAGAAGAGAAACAAGTTGGAGATGAAGAAGCTGAACGATCTTGTATACATGCGTTTTAATTTCAACCTGCAAGAACGTCGAGTTGAGAAAGAAAGAGATCCTCTCTCATCTCGTGATCGTGCACACATAGCTGAATGGACCGGAGATATTGATGCTCGTGTGCCTATATCATGACAACATACGAGATAGGTCTTTTGTTGTCTCGATCTCGTTAAGTCAACTCTTTGACCTAACTTATCTAACACATCTGAATCTCTATTCCTATGCAGAGGACCTGCATCAAGAGGTCGGTTAGATATCAACCCATTAAAGAAAGGATTGCCATCTCCTACTCAGGCTGGAGATCCTCTCTTAACAATCATTTGACGGTGCTTGATGAGTCCTCAATCTAACTCTTTAGATATTCATCCACGCACCGGCCTCTATGATTCAACAATTGAATCAACAACTGCATGATCATTAAGATGGTCATGGTACATAACCCTAATTGTACTAAAGGACCTATCATGCAAATTAGTTATTCTTTATTTCAGATCAGGGAGTGATATTTGCAATAACATTTATTGCATAATGGCTCGCCATGGGCTGTCATGTCCAACACATAGTTTTACTTAAATTTGATTTATTTTAGTCTAGTGAGGCTTACATCTTTACTACTTAAGGTGTACACCTTCCCTCGGCCATGAGGAAACCACCTCAAGGTGCCTTGTGTATTTAAGCCTTCATTGGTATAGGAAATGCATTACGTGCTTTTGCTAAAATTAGTGTTATTATTTTGGATCATTTCATTGCGTCGCTATTATCTATTTTTTCTCTGTTTACCAAGGAGCAGTATTGACTTTTTGGAGTTTATTAGAATTTAAAATAGTAATTAAATATGACATTCTATTGGGGTTAAACTTCTAGGCAGTACTTATTTTTGTCAAAACTAATTTCGTTCATTTGGATATGCAGTATGTAAGGCCTGGTGCAGTGGACATACCTGGTGGTGCTACAGTAGGTCATGGAGGAGCACCTAGTCAAGTACGCCCTCCTCTCATTAATGGCCTTGCTGCTGGTCGAGGTAGAGGTGCACCGAGAAGTTTTCATTCAGGCTATAATATCCCCACTTGGGCTAATAATAACATAACTCGTCCCTTTGGCATTGGATTGGATTTCACTCTTCCATCACACAAGTGAGTTTGGCTTCACATCATCTCACTAAACAGTAATTGTCTATTGCTTATTTTCCTCTATTATCATGTCATATATTTACTAGAAGTTTGTCATAGATGCTACGATTATATTAGTCGACAATTTCATTTGTTCTTTCAATGTCCAATATTGGGTATAAATTGGAGTATTGGATCCAAAAAATCAGCATGTGCCTTCCATTAAACTTTACATAAAGATGAAGCTTCTATAAACTGTTAAAACATCAATCATTACAAGCTTATGTATGTTCAGCAATATTTTTCATGATATAGCGATTGCGTGACTTATGTAAGGTGAAGCTCACTGCATGATTTTCTTTATTCAGGACGATATTTGAAATAAGTATTGATGTTTTTGAGGAGAAGCCCTGGAAACTCCAAGGAATTGATATTACAGATTTTTTCAACTTTGGACTGGATGAAGTGAGCTGGAAAGCTTACTGCAAGCAGTTGGTCCGTAGCCATTCATAACTTGATGCTAAAATAACATAATCGGAATATAATTTGATACAGGTCTTCGATTTGTAGGAACAATTTCGTCTCGAGTCGACTATGCAGAGCAAAATCCGTGTTTATGAGAGTGGCCGATCTGATCGTGTTAGTCCTTTTACTGATTGACTTTTATCTTTAGCTGTTCTGTCAGTCATCACTTTTTTTGTTTTCAGGACTATGATCCGGATTTGCCCCCTGAGCTTGCAGCTGCTAGTGGCCTTCAAGATATATCGGCCGAAATCACACTTCCTGGGAAGTTGGATTCTGGACATTTGGATGCATTTAGTCAGGGAGTGGGAGCCACACAGAGACAATTTCAATTAGTATGATCTTTAACCTATGTATTTTTCTTTTGCATTTTCTGTGGGTAATACAAGTACTTTCTTTTGGCCTTTTCCCTCAGAGAAAGCGTTTCCTTGATATGGTTATTGTTCTCTCTCTCTCTCTCTCTCATTTGCCATAATATTCCTTTTTTTGTGGGTTTCTGGTCCGTTTTTATGCTGGACCTACCAACTTCTTGATTTGAATAATTTCCACTCCCATAAAATGTTGATCAGTCTCAGGTTCATGTATTAAATCCTTCCTTTATTTATTGTGCTCTTAAAAAATAATAGCCAACCGGGAGAGCAATTCAAGTTGAAAGTGGTTATGGGGAGCGCCTTCCTTCCATGGACACCAGGCCACCACGTACACGTGATATTGAAGCAATAATAGAGGTGAGTATGTATATATTTCTTTTATAGTTTTCTGCTTCCGTTTGTCATCTGATGCCAGAAGAAACTGACTTGGTAATCTGAATTGCAGATCGTCTGTCAGGATTTTGTGGATGATTCTGACAAACCCCATATTGGGCCAAACCAGCCAGGTGTGGAACCTATAGCAGACAGTTCTAATGGATGTTATCAAGCAGAAGAAATCAACAAGCCTGATGATCTGGAATGTAATGAACATTTTTCACGTTCACAGAACGGAAGGGGGGATGCGATCTGTTGTGAGGATTCCTCTGTGAATATTGATCACAGTAATGCACTAAAAGAACATGATATTATAGAATTTCCAAAGAAGGCATCGAGCCAAAATCACCACAGATCGAATACTGAAATTTCTTCCCATGCTGCTGGAAATTTGGAAGAACCTCAGAATGAAAGGTGTTTTTTTTGTTATGCCTACTTTAGTGCCAGCATAATCTTCCTTTTATCAATGATTTGTTGGCTGGATTTCTTATTACAACTGATCCACTTGTAACCTCCAAGAACTCTTTTTTTTTGAAGTCAAAAAGGGGGGGGGGACATGTGTAGGTGTCCGCCCCAATTTATTAAAAAACTAGCAAAAATTACAGAAGCCATGACTCGAGGATAGTCCATACATGACGAAGCACATTCTCAACATAGAAATGCCCAGAGCGAAAAATAACATAATTCCCAGCTAACCATAACACCCAAATAACCACAATGGGTCTGACTCTCTTAGTGTTTGGGTGGAATCGGGAGTCAAAAAGAGACTCAGATGGAAGACATATTGCTACAATCCAATCATGTGATCATAGTTAGCCAAACCTCTGTTGGCTTCACGCAGCCAATAAAAAGGTGATCCGCTGTCTCTACCCTGACACGCAAAGCATGCAAGAGCTTCCCTCAGAGTAAAAAATGTGTGACCACCTATCTCTGGTGAGGACCTTGCCGTGTCTCAGTAGACAAACAGAAACCTTCATGCACGATGGAATCCTTAGGTCTAAAATCATCTAGCAGTCCCTAATCACCTGCTCAGGTAGCGGCTCCGGTCTATTGATCAACAACTTGTATGACATCTTCACAGAGAACTCCCTTCTCCTCCACCCCCAATGATCCCAGCTAGCAGCTGCCAACACCTCCATCAGATTTAGGAATTCCCGGTAGTGCTTTTCTGAAAATTCCGCAGAGAATGTTGGTAACCAAGTCCCACCTGCCCAAATGTAGGAAGCACATTTTTATCCACAGACAATGCATAGATTCGGGGGAACCGAATATCCATGCTCCCCCCATCCGTCCAGTTATCATTCTAGAAAGGGAAGCTACATCCATCTCCTGTTTTGGGCCGAAAGAGACGAGTCAAATCTAGAAGGACCACATGTATACCTTTCCAGAAGGCTCTATATGCTACATACCTTTCTGCAAATCCAAGAAAAACTCTTAAAGCATGCCTTTCGTAGAATTCTTGTAACCTCCATCGAAGCCTTGCCCTTTATAATCCGAGAGGTAGTATGGGAAACATAGTATGGTGCCAAGTGGTGTATACCTTTTTGACAATAAGACAATAATATGATACAAAATAAAAAATAGTTTCTAATATCTTTAGGACTATGATTTTTGGTTGAACCCAGGTTAGTAGTGGGACTCAGTGGAGAAAATAGTCCGTCCTTCAAATAATCCCTAAATGGATATTAGTATTTTTGATTCACCTCTACATAACTACCTGTATAAATTTTCTTGTCCTCTTTCTTTCAGTCATCTATTTGTTGCAATTCTTGTTCTCTTATTTATCAACCAATACTCTTTCTTTATCTGAATGATGTTTTTTACAGGCAAGATGTTGACAAGATCGATAAAACAATTGATAACGACTTTGATGCAGACAATGGTTTGGAATTGTCACTTTCCAATGATGTTGAAAACACAAAGGAATTGAGCTTAGAGCTTATAGATGAGGAACGTGATGATAAACTCATGCTACTCGACAGCCCAGATGGTGATGCAGAGGATCTGCATTCGGATGTGCATCTCTCTGCTGATAGTCAGAATGATGACATGTCTTATTCTGTCAAGAGGCAGAAATTAAGTTCTCAGATTGAGAACCCAACTCTCCTTGATAATGGTGATGCTGAGGCTACATTCAGTGATCACAGTAAGGAAAAATCTTGGAGCAGCATGGACTACATGAAGCAAGCTGAAGGTCGTGATGCTGAAGTTGTCCAAGCTGTTGGATCTAGACACTCGGATGATTTGGATAGAGATCATAGTGAATGTGTTGGCACGTCCCAACAGCGAGATGATTATGTACAACAATCTCAGCATGAATTAAATAGAAATATTCCTTCTAGAGGAAGGGAAGACTTGCACCATTCTCGCCAACAGAGAAATCCTGACTCTAATTTAGTAAACTCTGAATGCACTGAGGATTTGGAGAGACTCAAGGAAAGAGGAAGTTCAGCTGCATGGAATAGAAGAGACAGCGAGACTTATGATCTAGGAAGGAGAGACAGAGATGCTAAAAGGCGACACAATGATGAGGCCAGATTTAGAGACAGGACCAGGGCATTGACAAATGACAGGAAGGGCAGGGATGCTGATCCACATTTGAGAAAGAGTACCGACAGTAATGACTGGAGAGTCCATCATAATCGTGAAGGTGCTTTAAGACAGAGAGAGCGGTATAATGCTATGATGAAACCACATGAATATTCTGAGGATGCCCACATCAACAGAAGAATGGATGAAGAACAGCGTAAGAGGGATACTATGCCAAAGGAGAGTTTGTATGGCTCCCAAACCAGGGAAGATGCTAGCCACAGAAGGGGAAGAAATGATAATTCAGAAAATAGGAATAAAGACGATCTAACTAGAGTTAGGGACAGGATGGGGAATCCACGTTCTGTGAAACACAAAGATGACATTCCTAAGCCCAGGGAAAGAGATGACAGGCAGAGGCTCAAAGTTGAGGGGTATACGCATGCTCACCGTGAAAGAGGGGAGGTACGTAGTGGAACTAAAAGTAGTCGAACTTTGGAAGAGAAGTCCTATGGTGCAACAGTGAAGATCAGGGGTGACCACAAAGGATCAGACAATGATCCGGTACTGAAGGAGAGGAGAAATGATCAATCCAGGAGAGGAGAGCGGACCAAGGTGGAGAATCACTCACAGCATAAGAGTAGGGAGGTAATGCATGCAGGTCTCTCACAAGTTAGCAGGGAGGAGAGAAGTTCTAGACATGGAAGGCCAAACAGTCAAGGTGCACGCACTTCAGATGCTTTTAGCAATCAGCATGGGTCAAGGGAGATGGATAGAGACAACTCTAGGAAGAGTAAAAATCCTCCCATGGATCAAAATGATCTGCTTCCAGCCAAGAGAAAACATGAGGACATAACCATCCAGCAGGGTGACAAGGTAGGCTAGGCATTTTCACATGCAAGTTTCAGCAGCTTTTGTTGTCATTGACAGTGTTACATAAGAAAATTATAAGCCATGCATCTAATGTCTGTTTTCATTGAGATACTTACAAGGACCTTGATTTTGTAAGCCACAGAATCTGGTCCAAGGACCTTGATTGTGAATATTTGCCAAGATCATAATTTCCATTGGACAAAGATTGCACTGCATTGCAGTGGAACATCTACTTTGTCAATACAGTTCCTAGGAAGTCATGCAGTAAAGTGTGGCATCCCTGGGATTTTAAGATAAATCGTATCCTTGTGTTTGATGTCTACTTTCGATTGGCTATCCTTTGTCCTTTAATTTAAAAACAAAAAGTCATATCCTTGTGGTTTTGAAGTGTAGCACATTTTTTCTTTTTACATGCTTTTGGTGGTAGGGATAATTGAGGTTGGTGGTCACCCTATTTCATTTGCAAATTAAAGAGCCTTCCTCCAAAAAATTATGATAGATCATCTCACCCGAGGAGAAGAGTCACAGCAAGAATCGCAAAGGACATAGCACTATGGACAACATTCTTTCTGTGCTTTTTTGAGAAAAACAAGGGGTGCCCACCCTAACTAAAATAGTTTTATTGAACCGAAAAGTTTACAAGTAAACTGACCAGTCCTTGTACAAATGATGTGCTTGCTGAAGAACATTGTCCACATGGAATTGTTCATCCTGAGAAGCTGTTGCATTCCTCACAAGCCAAAGGCTCAAATGAGTCCCGGAAGTTTCGACCTCTCCCTTCTCGATCTGTTATAATCTAATGTACGAAAGTTTTGATGTTACCTTAGCAAACACAAGTTCTTTGGTAGGCTCCCAGGAGAGTTGCTCCAACCTAAATGTAATAAAGTCTGACGACGTTCCTTTTTGAAAGCTCTTAAAAAAGACGCACAGCATAAGCCAGTTTGAGAAATAAATGCCTGGCTAGATATCTCTGTCTAAGCTCTTCAAAAAGACTCACAAGAAGAAGTCAGTTTGATAAATAAATGCCTGGCTGGATATCCCTGTTTAAGTAAATATGTGAATAAGAAAATACAGTTGACATCCTCAAAGTCTCACTCCATTAAACAAGCCTGAGGCATCTATCCGGAGCTCATTTATTAACAATAAGCTATCTTTTTGAATAACATGAAAACCCTTACCGAATCAACGGAGACCTTGGCTTGAGGCCTCCGTAAGTTGAGGAAGGAGTCACTTGAGATACACTCCAAAAGATCAGCTTTCCAAGATGCTACAAGTAATTCCTCATTATGCTTGACATAATGCACACGGATCCCTCAAAATTTCTAATGATCATTGAAAATCTGCCACAACACCATGATCTTGAGCCAAAGCAAAAAGTGGAGGGTTATTCCCCTTTAGATCCCTCAAGATTGGGCACGAAACCATAAAGGGATAAATTATTCTCAACATGCTTATATAAAGGGGTTAGATTACAATGACCAAGCCTCACATAAGGCCCTGAAGGGGATAAACATGTTCACTTAGCAACACTCCTGCCTAAAAATAACCTCATTGCGAGAGAGCCAAATCACCCAAAGAGCAACAAAAGACCTCAAACAACCATCATGTGTCTAAACACATGCTGCATGAATAGCACAACCAAGAGATATCAAAATCCGAGTCCACAACTCAATGGATATTGGACAAGAAAAGAAGAGGTGATCCCCATCCTCCTGATTATGCTCGCAACGTGGGCATAATGAATCACTTGAATGAGACCATCCAATTGTGAGTGCCTAGGGTGGACAACCTACCTTACTTCATTTGCCAAAGGAACATCTTCACTCGAGGGTGGGGGTGGGAGGGGAAAACAGAAGAGCGCTAAATAAGCTTATAGAAGTTTGCTTCGATGCCCACATCATACGCATGGATCGCTGTAAGGAATTTATATGTCTTCTTCACAGAGAATCTCTTATCTGCACGCTTCTATTCATCCATTCTAATAGAAAGACCATTCATGTCATCCCGCTCACCCATCAAATTTAGGATTTCTTGCACATGTTATTCGAGAGGTGGGCCATCACATGCCATTGTCCTGAACTTTTGCAACATGAACATCTTGATCACGAGTAAGAGCAAACAATCTTGTGTATGGGTCTTCCAACAACCCTTCACTTGTCCAATCATACGTCCAAAGATGAAAGAGGGTTCCATGACCCTAGATAGGTAGTAATACCTATTTCATGCTTGGTTCACAGATCCCCCGCCAAATTATCGAGGGATTCAAGGTTGTGCTCGAATCCACCATCAAGTTATATTTACCCCATAAATCCCATGCAACAATCTAGCCAAGATATCCTTGCGAGGTCCCCAAATATGAAGATTCCATTTTACCAAGAGGGCTTGGTTCGATTCCTTTAGCCTTATAATCCTAAGGCCACCACCGTCGTGTTTGGGCATAGTGACATTGCCCGATAACATGCACGAAATAACGAGTCTTGGTTTGCTCCTCCTGCCCACAAAAAATGTTGCATAATCATCTCCAAGTATTGCTGCATACCCACCAGGACCGGTCTCGATGAAAAAAAGAAAATAGGGATGGTCACCAATATCAAGTTCATGAGCACAATTCGATCACCCTTCTAAGCCGTTTTGATGAGGGCTGCCCATGTACTGCATTGGGAGGCTGGTCTTGGGAGTATCAAAAATTGCACCGCATTCGATGACCTCGTCTTGAGAGAAACTGAATGGAACAAAGGAAGATTTGCTCCTATTGATCGTAAGATCTGAGACGATCCTTTCGAGCTGGCAGAGAGGGGACATTTTCATAAGACCATTTAGGAGGAAGGTCGGAAATAGGAGGTTGAATAGAACATTGTTCTAGGCAACGTTGGTTAGGGAAGGAAATGCTAATACCAAGTACTTTCATTCTAGTAAGTTCCACTTTTGAATTAATATAACTGGGAGGACACCATAGCGTGTTTCCCTTTTTTTGGCTTAAAAAAGTACTTTCATTCTATTGACGATGGCTGGAGGCGATGCAACTACATTCATTCGGCATTGGTAGCAAATGGGCATTTTGAAGGGGACAAGGAGATGGGCCAGGTTGCAGTGAACTTTTTCATGGAATGATTCGTCAAGGTCCTCCTAGTAGGTGGAGATAACAAGGACAAGGGGCTTCTGCATTGTCGTTTGAACCGGACAACGAACTCAATGGAATTTTCGATTGATGAGGTTCTTTCTGCAGTTTCATTATCTTTTTTTTGGAATTTTTGTCCTTGGTTAGAACATATATTTTGGATATTATGAAGTTTGCTAAAGGAAATCCTGACTTTGAAAGGTTGAATTTTGCACTCATCTCCCTGTTACTGAAGGAGGTTTTTGAAAGAGTGGAGGATTTTCGGCCAATTGCTCTTTCCATGTTATGTATTTGGTGGTTACTAAGGTGTTAGCCAACTAGTTATGAAATATTCTAGACATGCTTTTCGTTGAGGTTCAGACTGCCGTTATCACTGTCTGTCTGATGATGGTCAATGTCGTTATAGGCTCAGATATTATGGATAATTGGAAACGTAGAGTGGTCCAGGGACTCCTGTGGAAGATTAACTTCTCAAAGGCATATGACTGTATTGATTGACATTTTCCTTGGGCAATCTTAGCAAAGCATGGTTTCATGATTTTATGGATATCCTGGATGAAGAGACGTGTCACCACCATGTCCTAATCAATCTTGATTAACAAGAAGCCGGAAGGGGCTTTTTCAGCTATAATGGGGGGGGGTCAAGCATGGTTGCCCAGTCGGCCCACTGCCTTTTGTACTTGCAGCTGATGTTCTTGCAATCATGGTGAGGCAAGTAATGCATAGAGGTGGTATCTTGGGTTGCAATCGAAGTGAGATCCACTGTTATAGTACGATGATGGCACCATTTTTTTATATGAGGGGGGTGTCAGAGTTCCAAGCTATGAATTATGTGCTTGATATTTTTGGACAACTCTCAAGGCTAGCAGTTAATAGATCCAAGTCCACTTTTGTCCTGTTCGGGTTTCGAGAGAGTAAGATTGGTGAGTGCATGATGCTCATCTCGACCCCACGTGGATGCCTTTCTCTCAGTTACTTGACACTGCCGCTATTCTGTGTCAGATTGTGTCAGTCGGATTGGTTACCAGTGATTGAGAGATTGGAGCGGAAATTGGCGGGATTGGAGGCCTTTCACCTCCCAAATACACACACACACATATATTTGCGGCCCGGCTTGACCCATGTCTCAATTCTCCTAGACCAAGCCCGATCAATGAGTGGGCTGGGCGTGTGGGCCCCTGACCCATTGACCAGGTCTAGCGACAATCCCTGTTTTCTTCATATCCACCCACATCCTTCTTGTGGAGATTCTTCATCCCCTTGAGTCGTGTATGAAAAGATTTCTCTGGCATTTGTTTGGACGAGAATTCCAATGGGTTGCAATTATGCTTCTTATAGATCAAGTTGGACTTAGTATCTGTAGGTTGGTGGATATGAATAAGGTACTCCTTAATGGGGCGACCAAGTTGTGGGGCGGTGGGATGGATCTGCATGCTGTCTTCTTCATGTTAGTTATGAGCTCTCAACCCACCCATCCATTCCACCTAGGCCACGTCACTCGTCGACGACTTTTTGTAAGAGGTCATGCTGTGTTAGAAAATAAGAATGCGGAAGCAATTTGATAAACATCGCATAAAGAACAGAAAGATAAACTTGACACAGATTTTTGCGTGGAACCCTACTTCCTAAGGAGCGGGATGAAATCACGGGAGAAGGCCTCAAATGGCCATATGTGTCTATTGCTTTTCTCATATGGAACTAATGGGTGTGGGGGTCTATATATAGCTCTCACTGAGTCTCCACATCCCACATACAGTAGATATGAGACTAAACAACTGGATGAGGTAAATGGATCCTGGAGAGATCCATTTACCCATCTCCCACATAAGTGACACATAACCAAATACTCCAACACTATGTGATTCACAACTTTCCATCCTTTCTATGACCTATATTCGGTGGTAGTTCTCAGATTTTGGGTGGATGACTGGACCGGGGAGGGTCCTTTGAGCACTTGCTTTCCTTGCTTGTGCGTCCTTTCTGCAGATCACAATGTGCATGCGTAAGGCATGGATAGACAAGTAGTGCTCATTGACTTTCATTTTAGGTCTTTTTTGAGTAGCGTCTTCAAGATTTATTTAGTTGACGGGTTTCATTTGTTGGTTCATGGGTCCTTCTATGAGATGGGATCACTGGGTGTGGCGGGATGATTACTTCTCGATCAAGAAGGATTGTGCTCTTACAGCCTTGTGCAGTGCCCAATAGGTGGCCAAGGAGCGGGATTGTAATCTTATTTGAGCTTTCATGTGGATGCAACATCAGGAGAGGATGTTGGCCAGAATGAGTAGGGCCATTTTTCACCCTGGAGAAGACACCACTTGTCACCTTTGCTGTTTGGTTTGTGAAGATCTTGCTCATTTGTTCTACGCTTGTGCTTGCACCCACTAGTTTTGAGTTTCAGCAAACATTACTTGGTATCTCTTCTCATCTGAATTTTGGGACAACTTATCTATGAATCAATTCAGACCTACTACACTGCTTCATCCAAGCATGCAAGATGTTAGAAAATTCCCTTTTGCGCAACATAGATCGAATAAATTGCCAGTCAACACTGTCATACATGGTAGAAAAATTGATCTTCCAAATTTATAGAAAGATCGGGTTGCATGAAGCACATTCTACAGATTTCCCCATGTCCTATAATAGGGGAATGAGTCCCATCTGCATTGACAACTGATCTGCTCGGAGGTATATATTTGTACGATGCGAACTAAGCTCCGTCGCCACACAAATGATGCGATGCACCTAAATTCATGATCCATTTTGTCATGACTGCCATGTGATAATTAGTAAAGTCACATTTTTTACCTGAGGTGTTAGAAGAGGCTTTGTCGTGGCAGCGACATCAAAAGGGCATGCAAGAGCACTAGTAGTAGCAACAACATGAGTCATGATCTCCCTCAAACGAGAGGCATTATCATCCAACTTCCGATCAATAGTAGGCACATAAAAGGTAGTAGGCTCAACTTGCTCAGCCATACGAGCAAGCACAAGGTAGCCGTGCTTCAGGAAGTAGGTCTCCTCCGGATGACCAAGACCGATGGCAGTAAGTGCACTGTCCATGTTGACGTTCGCTTCCTCTGCCACGATACCACTCCTTCTGAACTGAGATCAAGGTTCAGAAAAGTGGTATGCGTATGCTTTCAGGCAGGTCACCGAATATTGATTAAACGGTATGTGCGGGCATTTATGATGTTAATGCGGTTTTACGCGGTTTTAAAATTTTTAATTCAAAAATAAAGAAATATCTTCAAAAATACTACAATTGAACTGACATGAGATTTTCAGTTTAGAAGTTAGAACATTCTTCATGGGTAAAAAGTCATATTTCGTAATGTAAATATGTAATTATTGGTTCCTAAGACCAAAAAATGGTTCTTGGGACCAAAAAACGACAAAATATTGTGATAAAAATATGCTGGCAATAGTAAGATATGGCATCAAGGTGTTCCAAGGAAAGCAAATTAGGTGCTTTAATTTTTTTAGTAATCTAATCAGATCTGATTATATTTAATTGGACCTAGACCGGTTCAACCACATGTGTGTCTTGCATGAGCAGTATATGGCCTGCATATGCGCATGGTGTGCATAATACCCCGTTTCAGGAATGCGATGTGACTATGGGTCCACATAGACATATACAGCCGCACTGACCGATCTCCTTAACAATTAGATATATCTCTTCTACTTGACGATGGTTGCGTAGAGCGTGGTTAAACTGTGGATTGCACGAGGCACCCGTGTTCTTCTTTGTAATCAATTCTTTTAAGGTTCATTTTAATATAAACCAGCAGGGACTCCCACGACGGGAGTCCGCCCAATCTTTAATAAAAAAAATCTCTTCTGCCATGAGATGCGACCATTGCACAGGAGGTATGAGTAGTGGCTGTATATGGGATCACGATCTTGCTAAGATGGTTTTAAGCTTCCTTCATCAGAGACATAGATGCACCCGTGAGAAGTTGGTTGCGTATTGCATAGGGATGAAAACAGACGGATACAGATATGAATATAGGTGTTACCATAGCCTTTTCCTTTTAAAATTTGGATACGAATACACGAATGTGTAAAATGGTAAATCAAATTCTCAATGAACGCAAAATGGATATTGGTAATCTGAATACGAATATTAAACAAATGAATATGATTAGACCACTCTCAATTTACTTAAATGCTATAAGATTTTAGATTCATAATAAACTATGAGTCTATGATAACAAATAAGATTATTGTAAATTGTAATAATGAAAATTGATAAAAAAGAACTAGATAATAAAAGAAAGCTTATCATGATTATTTCTTACTTATCGTTGTAAGAGTGTACTTCAGCCAATTTTATATCTTTTTGTTGCTTTAGATCCTAAAACACTTAAAGATAACAATTATTGCATAATATTCTATTATGGCATGACATGGACACCTAAAGAAAAATTTGGTTTGACATGGTAAACAAATTCTAATTTTGCTCGGCATGGCCTTCTTCATTCTAGTTCAAATTTGGCTTGACTGATATGTTGATAGCCTAATCAAGGTCTATACACCGACGCGCTGGTGTGCATACAAGGACATATGAGTAATACGATATCTCAAAGGGATCATACAGGTTCATTTACAGAACCGGAAGACATGAGCTCACTCACGAGATATTGGGATCAAATTCCGTGCACGGTCGTCTCGCTTTGGAAGCTTGACTGAATTTGTAGGTTAATATATGCTTTTGGAAAGTATGTGATCAATACCTAGGTATGATATATGTTTTTGAAAAGTATATGATTGATGCCGTCACAGTTGGGATCGAGCTGGTGAAGGCCGGCATAGAGAACGAGGCAGCTCAGGGCGATCGGATGATAAACAACTCAGTAAGACAACAACTACGAGACTTGAGGGGAGCAACCAACCGACGACGGGAGGGGAGCAACCGAGTGATGATCGAATGTGGGTGGGGAGTATCAATTTGAATGGATCAACCGAGTGGTGCCTGCGCATGAGTAGGGTTTTGAATTGGGGAAGGAAGGGCCGAATGCAGAAGGGAAAGGGGTATTGACTTCAAATATTGACTACGCATTGACGAATGGGAAAATGGTGGAGAAAATTTTGTTACTGCCCATAATTTTAGAATTTGGTCTAATGCGAACATGTCTGAGCATATAATTTTTATCTACACTTAGTAAATCTTTTAAAAAAACATTCACATTTGTGTCCTTCAAAAAATAAACATTCGTTTATTTGCATTCGTTATGGATGTGAGATTCGTATTCGTATTTCGTAGGATGTTGGATTTCCATTTAACGAATGCGGATACAAACGGATGCGAATATATTCGTATCCGTTTTCATCCCTAGTGTTGCATCACACTCATGGTCGAGCCGCCGGAAAAACTCCAACCATCGTTGTGTTCTTGTATGCCATCTACTGCTACTCTGTAGATGTGGTCATAGGCATGAAACTGTACAGCTTCTCGAAAATGTCCCGAAGCGAAGAGTAGGAGTGCAGACTGCAGAGGACGACCACTCTGGTTGTGAAAATGTCATACTGTAAATGGAGAATCTTGGTCTCATTCTTCTCCTGACTATAGTTGACAACAAGGATATTACACATTGGCAGTGGACTGATACAAAATATCATTGGCTATCTCTGTGGTCAGAGTCCAAAAGAGCCATACACGCGCGTAGACGTCATCCTGCTTCCATGAAGCATTCGTTCCAGTCTTGTTAGCCATTTCTGCTTGCATCAGAATGTGCTTCTTGTTATTGCACCGCATCAAGTCATAAACTGTATGGACCATAATTCATAATTGGTCCCAACCATCTTCACGATGGGTGTCGAGCCCATGAAGGCACCAGACAAGAGGAAGTCACTATTGATTTCTGACATGATGCTAAAGAGGTTGGACACATTCGTGATTGGGGTTGTAGGTCGAAGAAAATGTGTCTATACGAACATATGGGCAATCGATTGTGTGCGCATGCAGACTCATGCCGCAACCATTTCTATCAACCAAGAAAGCACTCATGGGCTCACGGATGAATTTAGAGATCTGATTTCAGCGCAAACGACCCAAAATTAGGCCGTTGGAAGACCTCAGAATGCGTTGTGGCGAGGCAGAATACCTTCGATGACCTAGATTGGCCTAGGCGGTGCCGCGCCCACAAATCTCGCTGGGCGGCACCAAAAATGGGACTGGAAGTGCCCTTAGTCGGTGAAGAATGCTCTTGGCGACAAAGGGCTTTCGTACATGAGCCTACGACCATAGGGCGACATCGCTGGGGGCCGCTATGACCTTTGGTGCCACGCGAGGGCTATTGGTGGCCAGTGGTGTGCCTTGCACTCGAGAAGGGGAGTCTGCTGGAAGCGGTCGGTGAGTGGGGAGAGGACTAGGGCAATAGAACTTCGATCTAGGACCGTCGCGCTGATGCCACGTGAAATGAAATAATGAATTGATTATTTCTGAGGCCCTAGGATCCTCTTATATAGAGAGAACTCTTGGTGGACAAATTACATATTAGAGACAGAAGAAATAAAAAAATGCATAATACATGGAGAGTTAAATATCTCTCTCAATAGACTGGACCAATTTCCGCATTTCCTGTGACCCTCATACTATTGATCTTGAGAGAATAATATTTTACCGCCTTTTAGCCCTGGCTATGTCGTAAAAAAAACTTGGCATTCACATTCCCTTCTTTCAACCATCGCTGTCTGGATCTTCCGATTCGAACTTCCTATCCTCTTCCAGAACAATAGATTTAAAGTAGACACTCATCTAATTCCTCAAGTGAGAATGATCCCATATCTTCGATCCTGTCCAAACAATCAAACACAACCAAGCCATTGTGTCACCTTTCCAATGTAACCATGTGCATATATATATATATCCCTTTTGAATTAGATGAGTCATATGTGGAACACGATAAGTTTTTAATAGAATTTCCTAGCTTCTAAATCGTATACCTTGGAAGAACTCCGAAATGGGACCACCATGTCAAAAAACCATCTTCAAGCGTCCATGACAAAGAGCATTCTCACGATTGAGATGTTTTATTTCTCCAAGTAAAACAACCATTTCTGGCATCCAAAACATCCAAATCAGCCCCCACCAAGTTAGCTAAGTCATTGGATCCTTGGTCTTGATCATCTTACCCATTGAGGGTCCCATTAATTTCACCATCGAGAATCCATGAGACCCCAAGAAGCTCATCATGGACCTGTCGAATCTCCTTCCATAGTCTAAGAGAATCATCAACCGGTCCATAAACATTGGAGATCTAGACCTTGCTGTCATCAACAATGCTCTTAAGATGCACGAAGAGAATGTGACACCTTCAATTCAAACACTTGTTGACAACAGTGCTCTTAAGATGCACGGAGAGAATATGCCACCCTTCAAATGCTTGAATGAATGCACAGAGAGATTTTGTTGCATGTTGTTACTAATCTTTATCAACACTTCTCACCATAGTACAATGATTTCTATGATATTTTCCTTCATTTTGGGGAGAAAGAATACTTGTTGTTTATTTAATGAGCCCAAGGGTTCTCTTATATAGAGAAGGGAGAAACCCTAACAGGTAAACTACATACTATGATTAAAAAGAAATAAATAACTGTGAAACATTATCATAATGTAAAACTCTTCAATACTCCCCTCAAGATGGAGCATAGATGTCTATCAGGACCAGTTTGGAACATCTCTAAAAGGATCCTCGGGCTAGAGCCTTGGTGGGTACATCTGCTGTCTGCTCATTTGAACTGACATGAGATGTAGAAATAAGGCCCTTATGAATCATGTCCTCGTGTGTAGTGACTGTCTACCTCGATATTACTGGTTCTCTCATAGGAGGCTGGATTGTTGGCAATGAACAATGCAACCTGGTTGTCGCATTGAAGGTGCATAGGAAGAGACACGTCTATAGCTAGATCAGTTAGAACGTATTTGACTCACATCATCTATGTTCTTCCTTGTGCCATAGCTCTGTATTCTGATTCAATACTTGATCGAGCAACAACTGCCTGTTTCTTGCTCTTCCATGATATCGATGAATTCCCTACAAACACTACGAACTCGGAAGTTGACTTCCTGTCCTTGGGGCATCTTGCGTAGTCTGCATCTACACAAGCTGTAACAGTAAGGGATGCGCCTCTCCCAAACAAAAGACCCGTACCTGGTGAGGTCTTCAAATACCTCAAAATCATATGGACTGCATCCATATGTGTCTGTCTTGGCTGCTCCATAACATAGCTCACTTTGCTTACCGCAAGCGATATGTCTGGCCTGGTGATGGTTACATATATCAGTTTCCAACTAGCTCCCTGTATCTTCTTTTGTTGACTTCATCAGTGTCATCATACAACTTCATGCTCGAGTCCATAGGAGTAGTGGCTGGCTTGCAATCTGCCACACCTATCTATGAGAGATCTGTAACATACTTCCTCTTGGTCATCACAAGACCTCGCTTGTTCCTAGCAAATTCCAGTCCAAGGAAGTAGCGTAGACTGCCAAGATCCTTGGTCACAAACTATTTACCTAGGAAAGCTTCAGCTGCTTGAATCCTCTGTGCATTTTCCTCAGTAATGATGATATCGTCGACATACACCAGTATAACAACAACGCCTTTTTGGGACTTTTGAACAAACAAGGAGTGATAATGCAAATAGGAATTTGTAATGGTGAAAAATATTAAATTTGGCGGCGGAAATATTTGGTGGAACAAGAAATTGGATGGAGGAAGAAGAGAAGGCGTGCCAGTTGCACAATATTCACGAAAGAATCACGAGATCAGGTCGAGGAAGAAGGGAGAAATAGAGATATGATGAATCTCAATTTTTATACTCTCAATTGAATTCATACACATTGGACTACCACCCCTTTATATAGGAGGTGTGGGGTTACAAAAATAGGAAAAGAAATAAAATAAAATAAAATCCTAATTTGCACTCTAAATATCTCTAACCGACTAACTGTTAAATATAACTGACTAAATAATTTGATTTGAGATCACATACGATCTCTTTATTTTAAATAAAATTTCAACGGACTCAATTAACTATAAAATTAATTTGATTCTAATTAACAAACGAAAATTAAACCCTATTTATTTGTTTCACGCCGCATCAGCTCTCTGCCGCTTCAAAAAACTCATCTCCTGATGAGTTGCACAATCTCTGGCTGTGGCATTGGAGACTTTCATCTGAAATTGGTGGGGCCAATCTCCTTCAATTTCTTGTTCTTCTTAGCATTATGTTTATAATTCTTTTCCATTGAGGGGAATTTCTGCAAAATTTCCACCCCTTCACTTAAATATATTCCTACATCTATACCTTGTTCCACTTTAACTTTTCGGTAAAGAGGTTTCTGCTGAGGGACCCTATTATAAAAACTTCAGTAGATATTCTTATATCTTTTCTTGGAGATGAAGCAAGCAATAAGAGAGAAACCCCTTTCTCTTGTTAGGCCTTTTCTCCTCCAATATGAGCAACGACAACGACTAGATGAGCGGAGGTGGTGGCGGTCTCAAGGAAGTCAGTGCAGGCGGCGACAATGGCTCCACCGAGAGCAGAAGTTGGTGACGACGGGTGTACGACATCGGGGCAGTGATGCTGGGGCGACAGAAGGGGGTCTGGACGAGGTTAGCGTGTCAGAGGGGGCGTGCGAACATGGACTGGGGGTAGGGGTTCATGTGGTGGCAAGGCTTAAGTGAAAGGTGGTTGGATGGGGTGGCGGGGCTGAAGAGAGCGTGACTGGGTTGTTTGGAAGTGCAATGGACTGGAATCAACAAGTTTGGAAGGGGATTTCGTGATGTTGTGGGTGGATATGACATTGTTAACGGGGTTGTGGATTGCAGGGTACGTAGGTGGGGTTCTTGTGTGGTCGTCGGAGGTGTAAGGGCAGCGAAGGGAGGCTGCAGATGGACTGTCGAGGCTGTTTGGTTGACGGAGGAGACCTGTAGTTGGGTTGAGGAGGTTGACCAGGGTGGGTTTGGCGTAGGGGACCGTGAGAGGGCTTCGGGTGTCTGTGGAGTCAGTTCCGTATGAGTACATCAGTCAGAATCTTGCTGGACAACAAGAACATCGATAACGATATTTCTTTTTCGTGTTTTTCTTCCTCGGAAACCTGGACAGTAGCTTCGAGGATGAGAGGTATCGATCCAACGACGCTCAAGGCCCGAAAATCTACAGCTAACCCTGTAGACTCGACTAAAATTCGAGCAATATGGACATCAACTCTTTGTTGCAGGCATCTTCGGCTCTGCGTTCCACCAAACGAGAGTCTTTCTCTATGTGTTTGCGCGAACATTTGTACGGATCGTCAGATTGCGAGGACGATCTGTTGGCCATTCTCTAATACCAAATGATGCAAATGAGAAATTTTAACGGTAGAAAAAAAATTTGGCGGTGGAAAATATTCGGTGGAAGAAGAATTTGGAGGGAGGAAGAAGAGAAGGCACGCTTGTTGCGTGAGATTCAGGAAAGAATCACGGAGTTCGCGTCGAGGGAGAAGGGAGACAGAGAGATGCTGAATCTCATTTTTTGTAAACTCTCAATTGAATTAATAAAACATTGGACTACCATCCCCTTTATATAAGAGGGGTGGGGATACAAAAATAGAAAAATGATAAAACAAAATAAAGTCTTAATTTAGACTCTAAATATCTCTAACCGACTAATTGCTAAATGTAATTGAGTAACTAATTTGATTTGAGATCACATGCGATCTCTTTATTTAAAATAAAATTGCAACAAACTCAAACAACCGTAAAATTAATTTGACTCTAATTAACAGATGAAATTAAACCCTATTTATTTGGTTCACGCTGCATCAGCTTGGGGTAGGAAAATTACAGATGTGGTCCCTAATCGAAAAGAATTACAAACGTAATGCTGAATTGAGTAACAAAGTTACAAGATTAGAGCAAATTGAATTCAACAAGTTTTCTCCTGTACTGCACCTGAAAATCAAGCCACTTACCAGGAGATGATTTTTTTTCAAAGCGACAGAGAACTAATGCAACATGAAATAAATAAATAGGGTTTAATTTTCGTCTGTTAATTAGAGTCAAATTAATTTTACGGTCAATTGAGTTCGTTGCAATTTTATTTTAAATAAAGAGATTGCATGTGATCTCAAATCGAATTAGTTAGTCGGTTATATTTAGCAGTTAGTCAGTTAGAGATATTTAGAGTCCAAATTAGGATTTTATTCTATTTTATTTATCTTTTTTAGTAACCCCACCCTCCTGTATAAAGGGGATGATAGTCCGATGTTTTATGAATTCAATTGAGAGTTTATAAAAATTGAGATTCATCATCTCTCTCACCTCTCCCTTCTCCCTCGATGTGATCTCCGCGATTCTTTCCTGAATCTCGCGTAACTGGCGCACGGTCTCTTCTTCTTCCCTCCAATTTCTTCTTCCACCAATTATCTCCACCGCCAAATTTAATATTTTCCACTGTTGCGAATTCCTATTTGCATCACTTGGTATCGGAGCATGGCTTGCAGATTGTCCTCATGATCTGACGATCGTACATATGTTCGCGCAAATGCATAACGAAAGATCTCCTTTGGCAGAACGTAAATGTCGAGCCGGCGATGCTTACAACAAAGAGTTGATGTTCATATTGCTCGAATTTCAATCGAGTGTACGGGAACTAACTGTAGATTTCCAGACCTTGAGCATCACTGGATCGATACCTCCCGTCCTCGAAGCTATTGCCCACGTTTTCGAGGAAGAAAAATAAGAAAAAAAGACCGTCATCGATGCATGCTGCATCATGTGATCTGCAGTTGATCTCACGAACTCCTTTTGTTTAATTACATACGAGAGCTTCCAAAACCATGCTCTTGGACTATGCTTAAGGCCATGGATTGCCTTATGAAGTCTGCACACCTTCTGACACTCCCCCTAAGTAGCGAACCCTGGTGGCTATTGTACGTAAACTTCCTCATGTAGATCACCATAGAGGAAAACATTCATCACATCTAGCTAATGTAGACGCCAGTCCCGTGTAACAACGGCAGAGAGAAGAACCCAGAGTGCAGAGTGCCGGGCTATCAAGGAGAAGGTACCCTGATAGTCCACCCCATAGGTCTGAATGAACCCACGAGCTACAAGCCATGCCTTGTAGCGATCAATACTGCCATCTGCTAAATGCTTCACAACGAACACCTACTTGCATCCCACAATAGATACGTCTGCAGGAGCTGTAGTAGTAGTCCACGTGCCACGGGTCTGTAAAGTGGCCATCTTCGCTTCCATGACCAGACACAATTGGCGCACCTTTAGGGCCTCCTGATAAGTTCGTGGGATTTCAATAGCATATAATCCTACAACAAACTTTCTGAAATCTGGTGAAAGTCGCTCCAGAGACACATGACCTGCAAGAGGGTATCAAGCACATGAACGTTTGCCTTTCCGCAAGGCAATAGACCACCTAAATCCTATCTGCTGGTGGTTCTAACTCATCTTGTATATCTGTATGCTCAACCTGTGATGTATCTGTATGCTCATCATGTGATTGAATCTGTACATCATGCACACCACTAGTTCCATCAGTTAAAACCAAGTTTGCAGAATTTACCTGAGGCATGCTGGATGCTGGGAAGGCATTGGAACATGGAGGACAAGTCGAGGTATATGTGTAGGTGGGGGCAGAAGAACAACATCCTCAGACTCGAAGGGACTCAACCTGTCACTTGTAGGAGAGTAGTACATGATGGACTCGAAGAAAATGACGTCAATACTGACATAATATTGTCCTTTTATAGAATCGAAACACCGATAACCCTTTTAGGTGTGAAAGTACCCAACAAACATACATTTGACAGTTCGAGGAGCGAGCTTGTCATGACCAGGACGCATAATATGGACAAAAGGCACACACTCAAATACTCGTGGAGTAAGAGAGAAGAGGTCCTTATCCGGAAAAACAAGAGAGAATGGTGCCTTTTCACCTAAAATCGTTGAGAGCATCCGATTTATAAGATAACATGCTGTCATCACAGCATCACCCTCGAAGGAATGCGGAGTCCGACTCTGTATGAGGAGAGTCCAGGTGATATCAAGAAGATGTCGGTGTTTGCGTTCATCGACACCATTCTGCTGAGAAGTATAAGCATAAGAAGTCTGATGAATAATGCCACATTAGCTGAAAAAATGAGAGATGCGTAGTACATAACTCAAGTGCATTATTCGAACGGATATATTTATTATGGTAGAGAAAATATTCTTTATTTCAACCACAAAATTTTGAATCAATGTAGTAGTCTCAGATTTATGCTTTAAAAGAAAGACCCCATGACAACTTGGAAAAATCATCAATACAAACAAGATAATACCCGTATCCCTGATGATTAGGTACACGACTCGGACCCCACATATCCATGTGAAACAACTCAAACGGACTATGACTACTACGACCTTGATGACTTGGAAAGTTGGACTTGTGATGCTTTCCAAGTTCACATGACTCACTGAAAACTGGACTTGATAAGACATCAGGTATGAGACGACAAATTTTCTGCAACGGTAGGTGACCGAAACTGAGATGCTACGTGTAGGGAAAAATTGACTCAACAGAAAGTGTAGAGATATATTATTCTCTTCTGTACCTTTATAATATTTTCTTTTTCCTGTTTGACTCTATGTATTTTACCCATAGGCTACTCCCCTATATAAGAGAGCCTAAGGTGTATGGAATAAACAAGTTTTCTCATTTTCCCAACATGGTATCAGAGCGACGGTCCTAGACCGGAGTTCTCGAACCAAACCCTAACCCTAGCCTCCACCTTCAAGCCCTCCGCACGCGCCGTGCGCCGCCTCGCTCCGCCCCGGCGTCGTGCTCCTGTGCGCCGCCTCCTGCCCGAGTACGTACGTGCCTGCGCACGCGCTTGCGCATCAGCACACACTTTTGCGTGCCTGTGCGTAGGAGCATCTGCGCGTCTTGCACGCGCATCTGCACGCCTGTGCACGCGCATCTGCACACCTGCTCGCTTGCGCGTCTGCGCACAGCTGCACGCGCCCGTGCGTGCCCTTGCTCGTGATCCTGCACACGCACCTGTGCATCTGCACGCGCATCTGCGTGCCTGCGTGTGCTCCTGTTTGTGATCCTGCACGCGCATCTGCGCACACATCTGTGCGTGTGATTTCCGTGCGCGTGCAACCCTAGGCCAGCGCGCGTGCGACTCCAGCCTCGTTCCGCACGTACATTTCCAGATTAATGGGTTTGGTTGCTTGCGTCTACACATGCAACTAAACCCGTTAATGTCCGTGCAGACAGTCACATCTTTAATCTACTCCCCTAGTGTTCCAATATCATAATGTTAGAAAGCAAGGCAGATATTTCATCTTCAGGCGCCTTTAGAGGTCCAACGCCTATTGTGAAGATGGATGGTTCAAACTATGAATTGTGGGCCATGCAGTTCATGAGTATGATTAAGTCAACCGGTAATAAGCACATTCTTACTGAGGAAGAGCTTGCTGAGAAGACAGGGGTTAATGACTCTTGGGTGGCAGATGACGCATATGCCAAAGTCTGGCTTTCCGGAACATTAACAATTGAGATTGCTAACGATATTCTCCATCAGCCCACTGGCAAAGCAATGTGGGACATTCTGGCTGCCACCTATTCACAGGCAAAGAATGAGACGAAGATTCTGCAACTTCAGCATGACATCTTTACAATCATGCAGAATGGATGACCTCTACACTCATTGTACACGTCTTTACATGGAATGTTTGAGAAGCTTTATAGCTTCATGCCTCTCACAGCCACTCCAGAGCTATAGAAGACCTATCGGAATGCCACTATGGTGGATGTTTTCCTGGCTGCCCTTGATCCAGAGTACGGGGCAGCATGTTCCCAGATCTTGACGGATTCCATTATTCCTCCTATGGAGGAAGCTTTTCATAGGCTGAGTCGTATCACTGTTCCCTCGTCTACTACAAATCAGACCGCCTCAGCCATGGCAACCAATCGAGGTCGTGGGGGTCATCATCAGTTCCGTGGCCGTGGACCTTGGGGGCAGAGGAGGCCGTGTTCGACCATCATGTACCTTTTGCCATTGTTCTGGACATACCGAAGACACATGCTATTCTAAGCATGGGTTTCCTGCTTCTACACGAGTAGCTGAACAGATCGAGCCTCCATCTGCTTCATCTATGGATCAACGCTTTGATGACCTTGTAGCCCGTTTGAGGGGCATCATTCCTCCATCTGGTCCCGCTGCATCAGCACCTACTTCTGAGAGTCACTCCGACGTTGCTGCGTCTACATCCAGCAGTACATCAGGTAGCACCTATGCATTCAGTAGCAGTAGTGGATCAGATACTTTAGAGTGGATTATGGACTCTGGTGCCACACATCATCTGTGTGGTGATCAAGGTCTGCTTACAGGATACAGACAGGTTTCTCCAGGCCGTACTGTGGTTATTGCTAATGGAACACATTCCCCGATTACTGGTCAGGGGGAGATTAGACTGACACCATCCATGCATCTCAAGAATGTGTTACGTGCACCTGATTTTTCGATGAATTTGTTGTCCATTAGCCAACTTATAAAGGATTTACATTGTCGAGCAATTTTTGATCCATCTTCTCTTGTTTTTCAGGACATCCTTACGGGCAACGTGATTGGGCGTGGCTATGAGCAAGGCGGCCTCTATCGCCTTAGTCGGACTCCTTATGCTGGAACTTCATCTCTACCTGCTGGATCCATTACCCCATTACTGTGGCACTTGCGCTTTTGACATCTACCGCTTCAGAAACTGCGTCATGTGTTACCTCAGGTTTCACCTCACATGTCCATCCAATGTGAGGCTTGTCAGTTGGTAAAGCATCATCGGTCTACCTTTCCCAGTCGTCAATGTCGGAGTAGTACCTCCAAGTTTGAGTTGTTTCATGTTGATATCTTGGGTCCTAGTCGTGTTCCTGGTCATCAGGGACACATGTTTTATATAGTTATTGTGGATGATTTCTCTCGTGTGTCGTGGGTCTTTCTGTTAAGGAATAAATCTGAAGCAGGGAATATTATCATCAATTTCATTAATGAAGGTCGTAATGTTTTTTCTGCATCTATTAAAATTGCGAGAAGTGATAATGCCTTGTACTCATACCTTCTCCAGTTATTTTTCATCTCAAGGGATTATCCACCAAACATCATGCGCCTATACTTCCCAACAGAATGGGGTTGCTGAAAGGAAACATCGTCATTTACTTGATGTCACCAGGTCGCTTCTTATACAGAGTCATGCCCCTCATTCTTTCTGGGGCGATGCTATTCTTACGGCATGTTATCTCATTAATCGTAAGCCGTCATCTGTCTTAGGTGAGAAGATTCCTTTCTCTCTTGTTTTTCCTGACAAAGAATTGTTCTCCCTCACTCCTCGTATGTTTGGCTCGGTCACCTTTGTCCACCAGTTGTCTCCCGGGATTGACAAGCTCTCTCCTAGGGCTGTCAAGTGTGTCTTCATCGGATACTCAAGAACACAGAAGGGGTACAAGTGTTACGATCCATTGTGCAGGAGGTATCTCGTTAGTGCTGATGTTACCTTTTTCGAATCTGTTACGTACTTCTCATCTACATGCGATCAGTTGGTATCCTCTGACACTACTGATGCTATATACATGCCACCACTACCATCACCTCTACCACCTCCACCGCTACCATCTCCTACACCTCCTGTCACTGTGCCTGTTTCACCATTGCCATTCTACTATACCCGTAGGCCTGCTTCTGCTCATGGTCACCGCTCATCATCTAGCTCACCTGAGGTATGTTCTGAGAATATTAATATTGATGGATCTGATGATTTTCCTGAGCAGGATGTGTTACAGAGGCCAGATGAGGAGGCATGTGATTTAGATCTACCTATTGCTTTACGAAAGCAGAAGCGCAGCTGCACGCCATATCCTATAACATCTTCTGTGTCTTTTGATCGCCTAACTGGAGAATTCAAGAACTTTGTCATTGCGCTATCAGCGGTGGATATTCCACTGAATTACCAAGATGCGTTGAAGGATAGTCGATGACGTTTAGCCATGGAGGAAGAAATGCCTGCTCTTCAGTCCAGAGGCACCTGGAGCCTTGTTACTGCACCTACTGATGTGTCTACAGTTAGCTGCAAGTGGGTCTTTACAGTTAAGCAGAATGCAGATGGCAGCATTGACAGATACAAGGCATGCCTAGTTGCTCATGGCTTTACACAGACATATGGGGTGGATTATCTTGATATATTCTCGCCGGTTGCTCGCCATTCCACCCTACGGATCCTCCTCTCTCTTGCGGTTGCTCGTGATTGGCCACTATACTAATTAGATGTGAAGAATATATTCCTATACGGTGACTTACATGCATGGTATTAAAAGGCGCGCCTCGAGGCGAGGCGGGCCTTTTTAGCCTCGAGGCGTACGCCTCGAGCGGCTGAGGCGTAGCCTCGAGGCGTTCCGCCTCGAGGCGGTCGAGGCGTTTTCCGAGGCGTTTTTATGTTTTTTAAGATTTTTTTTATGATTTTAATAGTTCACATGGTGGTTTGAGAAGCTTATAAATATATACTTGTTTAGGATAATGATTATACAAGTTAAATGCCTAAATCTGATGTTTCTTTCGTACCCATAACTCCATATTTACTATTAATTATGTGTAACTATTTCAGCAAACTGCTTCATATTTACTGTTAATTATGTCTAACTATTAATTTATGCAAAATGAATGCTTAAATTTGACCTCTTTCATATTCATATGCTTGAATTTGACCTCTTTCATATTCATATTTACCATTAACATGCCAAATTATTTTAGTGAACGCTTACTATTACATTCTTAAACATATAAAAAAGTGTATACGAATTCGAATACTCATATAAGTAAAAAATTTTGGGACCCCCGTTCTGGTAGGGTATGGTGCAACAGGGGGGATGCATACAACCGTTCTTCACCTGGGTATAACAGAACATATAGTTAGGATTCAAATCATATGATTCATATCAACAACTTGGATATTTATGACAACTTGGATATTTTTTTCGTGATAGTTATAAGTTATAACCAATGATTTCCTTTTGATTAGGTAGAAATTTAGAAAGGTTTATGGCATTGAGTCATTGACATATCCTTTTTTCATGTTCTTATCTTCATAATATCATCATATATTACATTGTTATATACTATATGTTTGTCAGATTATATTATTTCACCAATAAATATATTTATTATATATTTTATAATTATTTTTCTATACAAAACTGAGGCTTACGCCTCGACCGCCTCGAGGCTACGCCTCGCCTCGCTTCCAGGGAAAACGCCTCGTTCCGCCTTTCGTTTTTTCGAACCTTGCTTACAGGAGGAAGTCTACATGCAACAACCACCTGGTTTTGCTGTTGAGGGGGAGTATCCTAAGGTGTGCAGACTTCATAAGGCTATCTATGGCCTTAAGCAGAGCCCCAAAGCCTGGTTCCAGAAGCTCTTAGACCTGTTTGAGAAACAGGGATACAGACGTTCTAATGCAGATCATTCCTTATTCGTACAGAAGACACCCAGAGGTATTATTGCAATTATGGTGTATGTAAACAATATCTTGATTACAGGTGATGATGAACAGGGAATTCATGGGGTAAAAGAAAAGCTGGGTCGTGAATTCGTCACCAAGGACCTTGGAGTTCTTAGATATTTTCTGGGACTGGAGTTCGCCGGAAATCCTCATGGGTTGGTAATGACCCAGAGGAAATATGTCACTGACCTGTTGAGTGAAACAGGAATGCTTGGTTGCCGGCCTGCCACTACACCTATGGATCCCAGTATGAAATTATATGATGATGACACTGACGAGGTGGATAGGAGAAGATATAGAGAACTGGTGGGCAAGCTTCTCTATGTTACTATTACCTGACCTGATATCTCCTTTGCTGTGAGTCGAGTAAGACAGTTCATGGAGCAACCACGTCAGGTACACATGAATGCTATACATATGATACTCATGTACCTTAAGTCATCTCCATGTGTGGGTCTGCTATTTAAGAAAGGCAAGGAGATTACTATCTCAGCATGTGCAGATGCAGATTACGCAGAATGTCCTAAGGATAGGAAGTCCACCATTGGGTTTGCTGTGTATGTTGGAGATTCTCTAGTCTCATGGAGAAGCAAGAAGCAAACGGTTGTAGCACGGTCTAGTGCTGAGTCTGAATATAGGGCTATGGCCCAGGTCAATACAGAAATGATGTGGGTAAAGGTTGTGCTTACAGATCTATATATAGAAGTCCCACTTCCTATGGCTCTGGAATGCGACAATCAGGCTGCTCTATTCATTGCAAATAATCCAGCATTTCATGAACGAACCAAGCACATTGAGGTTGATTATCACTTCATACATTATATGATTCAGAAGGGGTTTATTGTTACATCCCATGTTAGCTCAGAGGATCAAACTGCAGACATTTTTACCAAGGCATTACTTCGAGGGCCGTTCCAGAAGTGTTCATCCAAGGTGAGCATGATTGATATCTATGCTCCACCTTGAGGGGGAGTGTAGAGATATATTATTCTCTTCTGTACCTTTATAATATTTTCTTTTTCCTGTTGGACTCTTTACGTATTTTACCCATAGGCTACTCCCCTATATAAGAGAGTCTAGGGTGTATGGAATAAAAAGTTTTCTCATTTTCCCAACAGAAAGAGAAGTGGCACTAGCATACGAAGACTAAGTCAACCTGTATAGCTCTCCATGTTTACAGCCACATCCAATCACCCTGCTCGTGAGTATATCTTGAAAAACCAGGGAACTAGGGCCAAATATAGGATGACAATGTGAATCTTTCCAACCCATAGACTGGGCCAGCTTGGGAAGTATCACCGTTCCTCCTTTCCATCCCGTTAGAGTAGGAGCAATTCTCAGTTATTTGAGCTCCTTCATTTAGATATCTGGGGTCCGAGTCATGTTCCTGATCACCAGGGACACCGCTTTTATCCTGTCACCGTCGATGAATTTTCCAGACTTTCCTGGGTGTTTTTATTGAAGAATAAGTCTGAGGTTGGATGATCAAATCTTTTATCAATGAGATAAAGAATTCTACCAATGTCAAATATATTCGTTTTAATAATGCTTTAGAGTTATGCACCTTACAACTTTCTGACTTTCTTAGATCTCTTGGCATTGTTCACCAGACCTCATGTGCTTATACATCCCAACAGAACGGTGTTGCCTAGCGTAAACACAATCACTTACTTGATGTGACCCGGACCTTGTTGATACAAAGTCGTGCTCCTCATGCTAACTAGGGCAATGCTGTCCTCACGACATGCTATCTGGTGAACCGCATGCCATCGTTTGTATTGGGAGAGAAGATTCCTTTCACGATTGCATTTTCCGAGAAGGATCTTTTCTCCCTTACACCATGTTTGGTTCTGTTGCATTTGTTCATGATATCTCTCCAGGTCCTGACAATCTCTCTCACAGAGCTGTCAAGTGCATTTTTGTCAGCTACTCTCGTACCCAGAAGGGGTACCGTTGCTTTGATCCGCTCAGGCAGAAGTACTTTGTCAGTGCTGATGTTACTTTCTTTGAGTCTGTCATGTATTTTTCTCCTACATGTGACAAACTAGCCCCAGCTGACTCTGACGATGAGATCTACATGCCTCCACCTCCTACTGTCGTACCATTACCTCCCTCTACTCTTGCTCTACCATCACTTCCTCAACCACCACCACCACCTACACCTACTCCTACCTCTACACCTGCTCCTGTGGCTCCATCGCTACTGTGACAGTTTTTGCCTTGCGTATTTCCTGATAGGTCTCGCTTGGTTCCCCTGCTCACGTGTCTTGCCCATCATCCAACATGCCTCAGGCACATTGTTTCTACTGATGTCACTACTGAGTTGTCTGTGCAGCAAGATTCCATACAGGATGAGCAAGTGTCCTCTCAAGAAGGGAACTTACATGCTCGGGACTTGGCAGATGATCTTGATGTGCCAATTACTCTGCATAAGCAGAAACATATATGTGCTATTTATCCTCTTACAAGCGAAGTTTCTTTGAGCAGATTGTCAGAGGGTTTCGGGAGGTTTACCTTAGCATTATCAGCCGTGGAGATACCACGAACATGCCAGGAGGCTCTTCAAGATAGTCAGTAGATGCTAGCCATGGAGGAGGAGATGACCGTGCTACAATCACGTGGTACGTTGAGTCTTGTTTCTGCTCCAGTTGGCGCATCCGTTGTGGGATGCAAATGGGTGTTCACTGTGAAACCGTGCATATGGCAGTGTGGATCGCTATAAGGCGAGGCTTGTGGCACGTTGGTTCACCTAGACATATGGGGTGGTTATCATGATACTTTCTGTCCAGTTGCCCAACATTCTACCCTGTGTATTCTACTTTCTGTTGCTGTGACACGAGGTTGGTCCTGTACCAGTTTAATGTGAAGAATGCCTTCCTCTATGTGATCTACAGGAGGAGGTCTACATGCAACAACCATCTGGGTTTGTTGCTGAGGGGGAGTGTCAGAAGGTTTGCAGACTACACAAGGCTATCTATGGCTTTAAGCAGAGTCCAAGAACATGGTTCCAAAAGCTCTCGGACTTGATAGAGCAATCGAGGTTTGTGCGATCGACTGCCGATCACTCTTTGTTTGTGCACATGACCCAGAGAGGTACTATTATCATTCTTGTTTACGTTGATGACATTATTGTTACAGGGGATGACGAGCAGGGTATTCAGTGTGCCAAAGACGTCCTAGGTCAGCAGTTTGTGACCAAGGACCTTGGTAATTTACGTTACTTCCTTGGATTGGAGTTTGCTAGGAACCAGCGAGGTCTTGTGATGACCTAGAGGAAGTACGCTACATATCTTAATTTAGAGACAAGCATGACAGATTGTAGACCTGCCACTTCTCCTATTGACCCGAGCATAAAGCTCTATGATGATGACACTGAGGAGGTCGACAAGAGGAGGTCGACAAGAGGAGGTACGTGGAGCTTCTTGGCAAGCTACTATATGTGACAATTACCAGGCCCGACATATCCTTTGCCGTGTATAAAGTGAGTCAATTTATGGAGCATCCCAAACAGGCACATATGGATGTAGTCCTATGATTCTGAGGTATCTAGAGACTTCACTAGGTACGAGACTTCTATTCAGCAGAGGTACATCTCTTTCAGTTATAACATGTGTAGATGCATATTATGCTGGGTGTCCAAAGGATAGGAAGTCTACTTCAGGCTTCACTGTGTTCATAGGGGAATTCCCTGGTTTCATGGAAGAGCAAGAAACAGACCGTGGTTTCCAGATCGAGGGCTGAGTCAGAATACAGGGCTATGGTGCAGGCTAGCACAGAAATGACGTGGGTCAGATCTGTTCTTACTAACCTGACTATAGAGGCGCCTCTTCCCATGCACCTCCAATGTGATTATTAGGTTGCTCTTTTCATTACCAACAACCCAACCTTTCATGAAGGACCAAACACATAGAGGTGGAATGTCACTACACTTGTGACATGATCCAGAAGGGTCTTATCGCCACTACGCATGTCAGCTCCGGAGACCAGACAACTTATGTTTTTACTAAGGCCCTAGCCAGAGGGCCTTATCAGAGATGTTCCAAGCTGAGCTTGATCAATATCTATGCTCCAGCTTGGGGAAAAGTGTTGAGATGTTAGTTATCTTTCTTATTGTTTTCATATTATCTATTTCTTTTATCTTCTTCTTATAATTTGCGCAACAGGTTCCTCTCCTATATAAGAGAATCCTAGGGCCTCTTATTAATGCAATTCATTCTTTTCCTTCTACAAAGGTGTTTGAAAAAGAACATCTCCGCACCACACCTGAATCTTACAATGCAAGAGAATCGAGAAGCTCTCTACCAGGAATGACCATGGAAGGACATATCGATATCGGTATCGATATCGGTACCATGTCGATAGCGATATATTGCCGACATATCGGCGATATATCGACGCCATATCGCCGACATCGGACCGAGATTGTGCATTTTTGGCCTGTCGATACCCGATATCGACCATATCGACGATATATCTGTAACCTATCGATACTGATATATCGTCGATATATCACCGATATATCGCGATATGGCCGTCCATGGAAATGACAATGTAATTGTTTGATCTTGAATCCTTAATTATTCCATCAAGTGGATTGTTGAGGAAGTTATGTTTAATATAGCTGTGATGAAAGGTCGGATACTCTCCACGGCACATCCTCTAAAGAAGATGTTACCTAGACCCTTCAACTTTGCCATTGCATTGCCCATCTTTTGTAAAATGTCGTCCTCTTCTTAATGCTACTTTCTCAAGTTTGTGTTTGGACATTTGAATTCCTACACTATGGAAGGGGAACATTGAATTGATATGTTGATTAAGAAGAGGCGGAGGCCCTCTCTCTAAGGATGTGAAGGGTGGAGTGGATTGGAATTTCCACGTTTCACTGATGGTGAGATGACAAAATTGTTGAGCCAGGTGGTGCTGATACTTGGAGTTCCTTTCCTTTCTCGAATGGTGGAGGCACTTAGACTTGGCCTATGAGATTTTCATGCTATTGAAATAAATAATACGGAAGCAGAATCGAAGAATATAAATATATAAAAATGAAACACTCAGATTTTACGTAGAACCCTACTCCATAAGGAGCGATCTGAAACCTCTGGAGAAGGCCGCTAGGATGAAGACAAACTGTATGGGGCTTCTTATATAGCCTCACAAACAAACCCGAGTCCTACTTATAGACGATATTTGACTAAACAAGGAACACGGTAATTAGATCCTGGAGAGATCCAATTGCACCTTTTACATACTCTAACACTCCCTCAAGTTGGAGATGAAAGCTGCAGCTTGAAACAAAAGAAAATGTACACAACACATCTTCACTCGATACATCTGAGAAAGACGGGAGGAGACTCGCTCG
Organism: Ottelia alismoides; assembly: GCA_037367405.1. Classification (NCBI taxonomy): domain Eukaryota; kingdom Viridiplantae; phylum Streptophyta; class Magnoliopsida; order Alismatales; family Hydrocharitaceae; genus Ottelia; species Ottelia alismoides. Next base: position 109,818 of record JAZKJV010001077.1, on the reverse strand, counting down.
GAGTAGTTGTTGCTGGGAGAAGACCACCCACGAGTACATGTCTATGACGATCATGATGTTGTAGTAGAGTCGCTGTGATGATCAGGACATGCTTGGACTAAAGTCACCTAGAAGAAGTCCATCGCGAAGAGTAGTCAGACAATAGGATGTGTGGAGTAGTCGATGCTTAGGAAGATGACTAGTATGCAATAGTAGTCTAGAGTGTCAGTCTTCATATCATGATGGGAAGTAGAAGTCTGAGGCGATCCCATGTAGAGCAGTCCATCTGGAGAGTTGATATCAAATTCGAACACCAGAAGTAAAGTGGTCTTCTCTCATATGTAGATATCTAAAGTTGGGCCTCTCACATGGGTGAAGTTGAGAATGACCTCTCTCATATCTTATGGGGACCTGAAATTTGTTTTACTCGAGAATCACTTCTCCCATATCTTATGGGCACATGAAATTTGTTCGCTTATATAGGGATCCTGAGATGAGATCATTTTCTGAGGAGCCACGAGCAGAAGATGATGGAAGCGATAGAAATTTTGTAGATACATCTCAAGTAGAAGAATGTGCCCTGCTCTGAATCCCCTTCCTCCCATACTTGTTAGAGTAAGAACATGGATGGTCAAGTTTGGGAGAAACAATGAAGAATATGCATTTTTTGTTCTTTTCTTTTATTGGTTTTTCTCTTTTCTTTTAAGACGTTTTTCTCGAATTTCTTTCTTTTTTTTTTTAAATTTGCCTCTTTCTTTTCTCAGCTCTATTTTTAAGCGTCCTCTTCCTTTTTATCTTTGGATTTTCCCTTCGACTTTTTTTCTTCAAATTACCCCTCTTTTTTTCGTACAGAAGCAGGATCCGTTTGGCCTCAAAGCAACCAGCTCTCCTTTTTTCTTACAGTACCGTCGAACTCTTCTACTCTCTTTTTTTAAATGTAGAGAATCATGCCTCAGATGTGCCTTACAAGAGGGGAAAATTGTCTCTCTCTAGGGTTCGCATCGAGGGAACCCTTTTTCATATCACATCACCGAAAGGAGAGGTGCCATCTCCTCCTTCGAAGAAGCTGGAGGATGTTGCGTAGAAGAGTTTGGATGTCGTCGTTAGAAGGGGATTGCATAATAGCTACATGGGGGGCCATCACCACCGGAAGTAGAGTGTCAGTTTAATGCATAGTGGAGCAGAATATGCCCAGATATTGGGGGGGGACTTGCCACCGGATTGGAGTTTCGGCATCGCTTGGGAGAGGGGGGTTTGGAGATGCGGCATCAACATGGGGCTGCAGGAGGTACAACCTTTTCTATTGTGATCATCACCTCTATTAGAGGATGCCTCCACAAAACCCTAAGTAGCCCGCATGAGGCATAGAGACGCAACCTGGAGGTGGGATGGCGCTGCGTGGATGGAGGCTTGGATAGCGACAAAACCTTATCTATGATCGACAGATGTTGGGTTCCAAAATGAGATTAGGGTTCCCGTAGAAGGAACCTATCACTGTAATATTCTTCTCCTAGGATTTTCTTCATGTGAAAGAATAACAATCGAATTTGATATGAATATATATCGAACAAAGTATTTAAAAGATTGCAAATCTCGAACAAAATATGTCTATTAATCAACTTGCTCTAATACCATGTTGACATAAATAATGCGGAAGCTGAATCCATGAATACAAAAATATAAAAGTGGAACGTCTAGATTTAATGTGGAATCCTACTATGTCAAATGCCATTATTTGCATCATTAAAAGGTCTGCATTTTTAAAAGGTTTGCATGACCATTGGCATGTCAGAACTCCGTCAAATGCCGTGCATGTGGAGGTTTCAACCCTCATCAAAAGGTTGTAAGGTAAAAAAAGGACGATGGGTTGCGGTTCCTCGTGTGATTAGAGATGAGGTAACATCTGCTCCAAGCTGATCTTTGCATTTTTTTTTGGTGGGGGTGTGCAAGTCCATGAGCCATTATTTGCATCAGGTTATGGGGGACCTCGAGGAAAGGTTTGGTATTGCATTTAGGGGCGATGTTATTCGCCTTGACAAACACTTGGTTCTGGCGAGAGGGCTCTCATCTTTGGAGGTGCAGGCGATGTTGCGTGACTATTCATGGACTCGTGATTTGCACAATTCGGGAGATGTTCATTGGCGAAGGCCATTTTTCAGAGATAGATCCTCTGTTCACAGTTTTTATAAGGTTTTGAGGTTGGTAGGGTTGCCTCTTAGGGCTCGTGATCTCGCCACGGTAGAGAAGGCTTTCTTCGGCTATGGTCGTGTCATCTTTATCTGGTCTGATGGACTTAAGAAGGGAGAAGGTTTACACATCATCATAGAGGTCATGCTCATATCCCTTTTGTCGCCTTCGTTGTTGCGTGTTCCGACTGGCATGACGGTTTTGGAGGTCTTGGTCGAGGATGTTCTGATCCTAGGAGAAGGCTTTGCTGGCTTCAATGTTGGAGTCCCGAGGCAAGATTTGAATACTCGTAATTCAGCGAAGTTCCCGATCGTTGAGGGAAGCTTCGAGAATATTGGATCTTCCTTCCCCCAAGCAAGATACATGCAATGCTCGTATAGGGAGGTCTTGCTTGCCGAATAAGCTTTGCAGGAGTTGGATCGGTCGGATCCTTGGAGTTCCGATGATATTTGGTGGATCCTTTCTCTCCTGGAGCATTCCTGTCGGATGTTGGTAGCTATTTCTCAGAGCCCCAACGACACACATGAGGTTAGGGTTTGCGAGTTGGCTTGGAGCTCGCGGACCCGGTTATCGGAAGATCCGATTACACTTTAGCAGTTGGTTTTTAGGATCCCAACACAAGCATTTTGTTGGTTCCTTTGCTCGTAACCCTAAGGAACTCAAAAGAGGACCTCCTTACCTCGAGCATAGCTGGGGGGCGTCGTAGGTGCTCCTCTCTGCTATGTAGCTCCTCCCAAGAAAAGATCGGCGAGGCTTTCCACATGCACTTCATCTCATAGAAGTCTCCTTTTAGAAGGTACATAAATGTTTACTTGAGGAAGAAGCCACAGAGATAGCGAATTCGTCGCCAGGTACCCTCTTGTCGCAAAGCTTGCTAAACTCTGTTCTTGATCAGGAGGATTGGGATTTTGGTGTTGATCCTAGGATGGTTCTGGCCGGTGTCGACATCCGTCGGTTATGATAGCTCGCCTGTTGCTGCTCTGGAGGAGCTGCCGCTCCTTCTTAGCTCTACCGAGGCTATTGAGTTCCATGTTCTTCGGGAAGAGTTGGTTGTCTATCCGGATTCAAACTTGTGGGGAAGTTCGAAGGAGTTTTCGCAGGATGCAGGAGCATTGTTGGATTGTGTTGGGGAAGACTGAGGTTTAGCAGTATGTATGGGCGTTATTCCGCTATCTTGGGCTGCCATGATTTCCAAATGAATGTTCTTACCTAGAATATACGAGGCCTCGGATGGCCTGACACAGTGTTGTAAAAGTCGTCCAACTGGCCCGACTAATAGGTCCGACTAGTCTAGACAGTGGGATAGCCGACCGAGTACTGACTAATTCCGATTAGGCACACTAATCGATCGATTTTTGTTTGGAGATACCATATTTTTTTAATTTTTTTGCTTTTTTTAAAAAAAGCAAACTTATTATAATATGCTTAATGTTTTATTTAAGTTCAATTGCTTCTTTTATTTTATTATGATAATTTAAATATGTACAAGATCTATGTAAATATACGTTTAAAAATGATTTATATATTTAAAATAATAAAAAAATCAAAGCCGATTAAAGTCTGACTAAATCCGATTAGTCGTCCGATTGCCGATTAATCCTTAGTTAGTGACCCGACCGATCGAGTACCGACTACCGACTTTTGCAACCTTGGCCTGACAAGTGATGGGCTATCCGCGAAATATTGCAAGAACATAAATACTGCCATGTTTTAGGAATCTAAGCTTTCCCGAGAGTTGGATGGTTCTTGGGTATATGTAGGTGGTTCAAGATTCTTTCAGTTCAGGGCTATTGCATCAGTTGGGGCTACGAGTAGTTTGATGTTGGGGTGGAGTGTGAACTGCTTTAGCTTTCTGGATGAGGACTTGCAGGGAAGGCACTCTATCATGGTTCTTTTACAGATACTTGTGGATGGAAAGCATGTACTAGTGATGGATGTTTATAACTCTCTTGATGGGTCTTTGCTTCACGAACTACTTGTTGAGCTCTAAGCACACGAGAGGCATTCTATGTCGAGGCTTCCATAAATGGAGGGGACTTCAAAACAACACTAAGATCAGATGACAAACCAAGGAGGAGGGGAGGTCTTGATATGAGTTCGACGGTCCATGCTCTCCTTATATCTGAGCTGCAACCGGAGATAGTTGATGCTTCTGGCTGCTGGTCTAGATCGCGGTTGGATCATTTTTTGGTTTCTGCAGTAACACTTCAGGCTTTCCCTTTAGCGGCCATGAGAGCCTTGTCGCGGACGCATTCAAATCACACTCTACTGGTGTTGGAATATGGTGAAGGAAGTATGCCACGATTCTTTTTCAGTTTGAGCATTCTTGGCTCTTGGAGGAGGGTTTCCGGGACTTGCGGCGGATTTCTGGAGGACTTTGTGAGTTATTATGGATCACTAAATAAAATGTTATGGCCAACAACAAAATAACACATATAATAATGACTATAAATATAAGCAATCAATCCATAGAACAAGAACAACCATAAGAGACCGATATTTTAACGTGGAAATCTCACTGGGTAAAAACCACGACCTGAGTCACCTGACTCGAGATTTCCCGGTTGATCGAGTCAATCAACTAATCCACTATCGTGAGTTATTTCCCCATGGATAACTCAAACGTTTATAGATGCTTTAGATCACACACCAAAGTCTTTCCCTCAACTTGGATCAGACACCGAGTCTTTTGTACACCTTGGATCAAAAACCAATTGTTACAGTACAACTGTAAAGTGAAGATTACAACAATCTATAAAGCCTCAAATATAAATATGTAATGCAAATAATGATGCTAAGAAAATGCACAATGAAATAAATAATTGAATTGCAAACCGAACGTAGACTACTGGCTCTCAAGATGTGATCTTGAAATTGAGAGCGAGAGACATCCTCGAATAGAGCTTTGAAAGAGAGAGGCTTTTCCTTGGAATGCACATTCCCAACAATAGGTCTAGGGTCCTATTTATAGTGATGGAGGATGAGCTCTCAAAAGTATAGCTATTGGAAATAAATCTGGAAAGAAATCATCAAGATTTGATATACATGATTCATTATACAAGGATGGTGATTGATCATATCAAGTTGATCGATTATATAGATCAAGATGATCTATCATCTCAGATCCGTTGGGAGCTTGAATTCAAATTGTGATCTATCATAAAAGGCAACTGGTCGATCATGGGTGATCAATCAGGTCAAGTGGCTTTATTGATCACTGGTTGTTGATCAGATTAAATAGGTTGATCGATCAGAGGCAATTGATCGATCAAATCCAGAAGTTGATCGATTATGATGGCTTGGACTTAACATGCCTACATGGTATACATGTATATATCTTTGAGACTTTTTACATATGCATATTACAAAAGTCTTCTTTCTTTTTCTTCACTTTACCACAACTTTAAGCTTGTCCACTACTTTTGTGCTTCATGCTTGAAATGAGTTTGTCATGAAATCTGCAGAGCTATCTGTACTAACAAAGATTTGTTATCATCAAAATAATGATACAATTAGTATGCAATTAAGATACTAATAGACTTACACGGTTGCGGGTTCAACCACAATTCAATTTGACTGTAGGTTGAGGGAGCTTCGTCGGATCCTCCTAGAATACAACAGGTCTGTCTGAACCTGACGGTGTGCTAGAAAGACTATTGCGCAGGAGGATGTCTCAAGAATTGATAGAGCTGAGGATGAAAAGGAGTTGACAACCGATGAGCTTGCAATAAACGCACCCCATCTTAAGATTATTCTGGACGAGGACAAGAAATCAAAGGTCTAATGGAGGTAGAAACCGTATCAGAAATGGCTCAAGGAAGGGGATGCCAACACTCGCTTCTTTTGTGCCATGGAGAGTGGAAGTCGAAGGCAAAACTCTATTCCTACGCTAGTTATCAATGACGACAAGTACCAGTTGAGAAAGAGATTGGCAAGGCATTGGTGGAGTACTTAAGTTCTTGACCTGAAGGGTCCCTAGGGAGGATGGTGATGGCATGGGAGGGGTGTAGCTCGGTTGTCGCAAACATAAGCTAATAGGCAGGTTACTGATTTTGAGTTGTAGGAGGTTAGGGATGCTGTCTTCCAACTTGATGCAGGTGGGGCATCGGGTCCAAATGGATTTCCCATCTTCTACCGGGAGTTTTGGGATTTATTGAAAGATGACATCTTGGAGGTGATTTAGGAGTTTCGATCAGGGAACTTTGGCTTTGACCCTCTTAACAAGGCACTCCTTTTCTTATTGCCTAAAAAGAATGGGGCGAGCGGGGTGGAAGTCTTCTACCCTATAGCCATATCCAATGCTATATACCTCATTATTGCGAAGGTCTTGGCGAATAAACTACGGAGGATGTTGAGCACCATCATTTCTCCTTGGCAGTCGACATTTGTGCCAGGTAGGCTTATGGCAGATGGGATGGTAATGGCATCTGAAATGATACTGGACTGGAAGCGAAATCGGAAGGACATGCTATGGAAGGTTGATTTCCCCAAGGCATATGATTGTATCGACTGACGCTTTCTGTGGGCATCGTATCGCGAAGGGGCTTTCCGGACGTTTGGTTTTCTTAGATGAAGAGATATTTCACGACTTCCTCCCTATCAGTTTTAGTGAATGGGAAATTGGAAGGGGGTTTTTCTTTCAACCTCAGAGGCGGATGCGTCAGGGGGTGCCCTCTTGCACCACTGCTCTTTGTTATTATGGCGGATGCTCTTGCAGTAATGATGAAGCTAGCATCGGATGGTGGATTCTGCCCGGGCTACAAGCCAGACGAGGGGACATCACCATTCCCTTTCTTCACTACATAGATGAGACGATTCCTTTCGTTGAGGGGTGTGTGGTAGATGTGAGCGAAAGGTGCGGCTGATGTTATGCAATTTTTTGTAAAAATCTCTGGCCTTTGAATTAATAGACAGAAGTCGGCTTTCATACCTTTTGGATTCTCGCAAGTGGAGGTGCAACAAGCAGTCGCAATTATCGGGTGCAATCTTTCGTCGCTTCCAATTACTTATCTGGGTTTACCACTAGTGGGAGGTAGGTTGCGGGTAACAGACTGATGACCCTCCTTAGACAATTTGGAGAGGAAATTGGCGTCTTGGAAAGCCACATTTCTTTCCAGAGGCCGGAAATTGGTGTTGCTCAAACATGTGCTCACTGCTATTCCTATTTTTTACTGTTCCACGAAGCTGCTACCGCTAGATATACAAGAAAAAATGGAGTCACTGATGAGACATTTCTTTTGGGCTGTTGCAAGACAGGAAAGGAAGGGGGTGCATCTGGTAAGTTTGGAGAATCTAAACAAGCCAAAGAGTTTTGTTGGCCTTGGGGTGCTCAGAATTGAGCTTATGAACTTGGCTTTGTTAGCCAAGTGGGTTGTAAGGTTGTGGGGAAATGTGGAAGAGTTGGTTTGCGGTCTAATTCGCTCTATTTATGGTATTAGTGCTTCGTTATTGCCACAACAAACACATGACCCTTCCTCTTTATGGCTAGGGATCTATAAGACTTTACAGGAGATGAGGGCTACTTAAGGCCGGTTCTTGGCATTAGTGACTTGTTTGGCTTCTAGGGAGATGGATGGATTGGCGGGGCCCCACTTCGAGAATTATTTCCAAGGCTTTTAGCTTTGGCGAGCGTTCGAGATTGCATTGTCAGACGTGCTTGGTCCGAGGAGTCTTGGTTTCCCTCTTTTATGGTTAGTTTTTCAGAACAAAGGATGGAGGAGGCCTAGCTCAAGGTTGAGACCATTGGGCATGGGTAGATGGCACCTTCTCAATCAAGAAAGCATACAAATTCTTCATGGATTCTAGAGATGAGATGTAAGACGACTTGCAACGAGATCTCAACATGATTTGGAAGAGCAAGATACCACTTATGATCAAGGTCTTCCTTCGGTTGCTGAGACAAGGTCATGTGTTAACGGGAGTCTACATGGACAAGATTCTTCACACAGAGGACCTATTGTGCCCCAGATGTAGCGATGGGGATGAGGATTTGGACCACTTGTTTTTTTGGTTGCACTTTCTCGAGGACTTTCTGGGATCGTGTTGGGATTCCATGGTTGAAGGTGGATGATGCCCATGCCTTTTGGGGATCCATCAAGACTTTTTGTGGAAATTCTCAGAATGATTGTACGGTGCCATTCGCTCATTTATGAGCTCTCTAGTGTGCTACGAATGAGCTCATTTTTTGTGGGGTGTCTTTCTACATTGATAATGTATTTGAGCATAGTAGAGCTTTGCATGGATCTTGGCACTGATAGTTATAATATGTATTTTGACTTTTTTTATTAATATATATGCTTTGAGGTGGGTCCCATCTTGGGACCCCACCCTCTCTTTTTATTAAAAAAACATGGAATTCTACTTTGTAAGGAGTAGGATAAAACCACAGGGGAAGGCCTTTAGATCTGATCTTCTATTGTGAATCTCTTAATGAATACATGTGAATGGAGGGGCTTCTTTTATAGCCCCACAAACAGACCAGAATCCCACTTATATATGATGTGGGACTAAACAAGAGAACAAGGTAATTGGATCTTAACAAGTGCAATCGCTGAAATCGTGTTGGATGGTCGGAGACCGGCGCGGATGCTGCTGTCACTTTGGAGGTTGTTTATGCAATGCATATCTTCCCTTTCGAAGCTGTTTGTTCTCTTGTGGTAGGTCGAGCTTCATGATTATGGTGCATGCGAGGCGCCACCTCCTCCGCCAGCATTTGAAGGGATGGCAAGGGCTGTCGAGTGTCCGACATCTAAGAGCTTGTTGGATGAAGTTTGTGCTACTGCAACGATGAACATGCGACGACTTTGATTGCGGAAGTCTGACAGAGCTGGTGGAGAAAACTACGGATTTTCAAAATCAAATACTCGCTATTCAGGAAGCTATTGATTACTGATTGTCGAATATTTCTCGGGAGCTTGAGGAAGTTTTGCCTCCACCTAATTTGAGGGCTCTTAGGAATCATTTATGAGCGAGTTACCTTTTGTAATAAGGTGGCTTTGGACCAGACTCGAATTTACACAAATTTGGAGGCTATTCAAAACTGATCCGAGATGCTTGAAGTGGGCTATCCCTTACAGTACATATCCGATTGGGAAGATCTGCAACACATACGAACCGAATCTGAAAGAAGAGATTAGTGCTCATGTTAGTCTGAACTTCCAACCTGTTACGAGTTGAACACTTGGATCGGAAGTCATTGTGCCTTGCACAGAGGGAGCTAGAGTTACCCCAGTTTCGAATCTCTATGTTGAAGAAGACCCTTCTTTGAGAAGGTTGCTGGTCTCTGCGGAAGAGGTGATGGAGTTGGAAACACCCACTGGCTCCTTTGAAACCTATAGTGGAAACATATGAACATGGTGTCTCTCGATTGGTTGTCCCTACCACCGCTGCACCATTCAACTCTTTTGGCTCTTTTGATTTGGGGAGGCTGAACATAAGAATATAAAGCACTACCAAAAGAGGAAGAAGGCCTCTACAACAAGGACATCATTGTCCGTTGTACCTTTGAACTCTTCAGGTATGACAACCCCTAAATCACCTAAGTTTACTCGGTGTTGTAGTAGTTGATATTCGATATTCAGTCGGACGAGTCATTTAATAAAGAATATTCGATATTCGGGAGAATATTTGGAATTATTCGGCTATGTATTTAATTATTTTAAATATAAAAATTATGTCTAATATATATTCTCATATATTTATGCATATATGGTCATCAATTAATAAGAGTCCAAGATAAAAGTACCAATTAACAAGTTACATATATGGAGCTTTATCATTTGTGATGATATCGTGATAAATGGAAACTTTTAAAAATAAAAAATAAAAAAGGGAAAAAGTAATAAAAATAAAAATAAAATAAAAAATCCATGGTTTGTTGCAATAGTCGACCGAATATTCAACCAAATACCCTAAGATTTGGGAGTACTCGGGTTTGACCGACTATTGACCATAAAGAAATATTCTATTCGGTCACCCCCTGAATAAGAATATTCCGTCGAGTATCAGTTCATTTGACCGACTATTGCAACATTGAAATTGCTTCGGGGTTGCTTCAGGCTCGCTAATTTTCGATGGTGATGTTGGTAGGTGTGGTCCCGACCACGGGGAATAGAGTGGTTGCTAAATTAAGATTTTAACATGGAATGCCAGGGGTGTGGGTGACGTAGATAAATGAAGATCTATTGGGGCACTATTTTAAGATTGGTCGTGTGATATTGTTTTGTCGCAAGAAACAATATTAACAGGTAAACAAACTTTTTTTGGAACTCTACGGGAGCTCTAAATCTCTCAAAGTTTAGAGCTATAAAGGCTGCTGATGGCGCATGAAGGACTATTATTACTTAAAAGGGCATATTTGTGGAATGACCTTCGCGATACCAGAGTGAGACCTCTTGTACATGCGAGGTTGGTAGATGGTGACTTTAATGTGTTAACCCTTTCTTTGTATACCCTCGTTTTTGTTGGGAACATGACCCTAGGTCTTTTGATTTTGCAGAATTGATTGATGTTTTGCAATTGGAGGTGATTGATGCTTCTAATACCCACTACACATGGTGGAACTCAGGATCTCGTTCAAGGATTAATCGCTTCTTCGCTTTTGCTGAACTTATGAAGGCATTCCCTTTCTCCTCATCATCTTCTTAATCGAGGTCTAGGTCTGATCACACGCCATTGATGTGGGATTCATGTGGAAGCTTTGTGCACCGATCCCTTTTTAGGTTTTAGAGATCATAACTACTTGGGGATCACTTCAAAGGAATGGTGGCTGAACATTGGTCTTCTATGGAGTGTTCTGGCTCTACTATTGAACGATTAGACTAGAAGTTGACATCCTTGCATGGCATGCTCAGCTCTTATAAGAGGGAGATTAGGGAGCGGCGAAGAGCTCAATAATCCGTCGAGGAGGTAGATGTTTCAAGGCTAGACAAGATCAAAGATACTAGATATTTAACTGTGGATGATTGAAGGAGAGGAGTTCCTGTTAGAAGACTATAACAGAGGAGGACAAGAAGCAAGTGATTAAGTTGAAGCAAAGATCTAATCATATATGGGTCAAAGAGGGAGATGCGAATACTACATTTTTCAGTTGAGTCATAAGTGGAAGGTGGCGACACGATCGATTCCTTGGTGGTGAATAAAACGTGTGTTGAAGGTGAGTGGGATATGGGGAGAGCATTGGTTGAGTACTTCTGTGGTTTTTCCTGCAAAGTAGATAATAAACCTTGGAGATAGACATCTCTAGGGGCTATACCTTTATCTGGGCAATACACTAATCATCTGTTGTGAACTGTCACATTGGAGAAGCTGAAGGCTACAGTCTAAGGTTTAAGGTTTGAATGCAGATGGTGCAACCGGTCCAGATGGCTTCCCTGTTGTCTTTTATCATGAGTTTTGGGAGGTTGTGGGAAAGGAGGTGTTGGACTTTATGGAGGAGTTTCTCAAGGGCAACTCTGGCTTCGACAAGATCAACATGACACTCATGTTTCTTTTTCCTAAGAAGGAGGTGCCCAAAAGGGTGGTGGATTTATGCCCTATTGCTCTCTCCCATTGATTTAAAAAACATGCCTCGAGGCGGTTTTCTATGAAAAATGCCTCAAGGCTATAGCCTCAGTCTGGATGTCCGAAGCGTAAGCCTCACAAACCTGAGGCATTACTGGGGGCGTTCGAGGCTGTGAGGCAGTACCGAGGTGCTACCTCGATCTGCTGTGCATTGTTTTGAGAAAATTAGTAATAAACTATATAAAACTATACTTTTGCAATATAATAAAGATGTAAAGCATATATTAGTCACAAATATACAAGCCATAATCATAATATATATAATATTATTGGCCACATCTCCAGTAACAAACCTTATATTCGAAAAAAACCTATATATACATATATATGTTAGTCATATTTCATGGACAGGGCGCGCGAGGTTATTCAGGAGGAGAATGCCTGGGATTACAGGACTATTTAGGCTAGCAGGGTTCCAGTGCGGATAAAGGTGTTCATGTGGCTGGTGAGATGTGGTAGGCTGCTTTCGAAGGTGCGCAGGGCGAGGCTTCTAGGTTCTGGGGAGACGCTGTACGACAGATGTAGCCTGGAGCAGGAGGATTCAGATCATCTTTTCTTTGGTTGCATTGCGTTGGCTGCTGTATGGGAGCGGGCCACGATGCATTGGCTTCATTCTGCAGACAGTTCAGCGTTCTGGAGATCAGTTAGGGCGGCTTGTGGTAGCTTGCAGGAGGACGCGACGAGTCCCTTTACTCTGCTGTGGGCTATTTATTGTGCTAGAAATTGGAATATATTTTGTGGACGTCCTTTTCGGCGTGAGAAGGTATTGGGACATTACAAGACGTTACTGTTGTTGTGAAGTGGTATGTAATTTGGGGCGGGGGTGGCGAGGTCTGGTTGGTATGCCCATGTAATATATCTTTAGTTTAATAAAATTGAGGTGGGTTCCAAGCTTGGGATTGCACCCTTGTTCTCCTAAAAAAATGTTAGTCATATTTCCTCGTATATATTAGTTACAAAACTCAAAAAAGTATTATAGTTTCATTATATCCTGAATATATTATTCATAAATACATATTATACTTTTAGATTACAATCGTTATTGCATCAAAGAAATTATGCAAGTGTACATGGATTGTTTATCATAAGTATGAACACATTTTATATCAACAAATGATATTCAATTGCTTGTATCACTACAATGAATATGGTATATGTTCAAGAAACAATATATTTTTGTAAAATATTAGGAATTCACATGTTAATATGGTTAATGTTATGCAATCTCAAATTCAAACTAGCGTATGTGGTTAATATGGTTTATTGTGTACATCTTCTAAATTTGAAAATATTTAAGTTTAGGATTTATGATATTATATTTTGTGAATATTTGAATTTTAGGATTTTATGACAATATAATAATGTGTAATAATATTTTTTACATATATTTTCTCCATAAATTGAGGCTTACGCTCTGATCGCCTGGAGGTTTATGCCTAGCTTGAATAATGGAAAACCGCCTCGATCCGCCTCACGTTTTTTAAGGCCTTACTCTCTCCAATGCAATCTACTTGGTGATGCAAATGTTTGGGCGAACAGACTAAATATGGTTATGAATGACATCATTTCTCCGGTTCAATATGTAATGATCCTTGGGGGGCAGATTAGGGATAGCATGGCTATGGCTATTGAGATCATTACAGACTAGAAAAGGCGAAATGCAATTGGCCTCCTTTAGAAGGTGGACTTCTTCAAGGCATATTACACGTGGCCCTTTCTGTGGTCAACAATGGCAAAACGAGGGTTCCCAGATCAATGGATTGCCTGGATGAAGAGATGTGTTACTATGATGTCTTATTAAATGCTTGTTAATGGTTACCCTGGGGTTTTTTCATCCCTAACTTGGTGTTCGACAGTGATGCTCACTACCCCCTCTGGTGTTTTGTTATTGCTGATGATGTATTCATGTGTATGGTTTGGTCAAGTATCCGACATGGTGTCATTGCTGGTTACTCTGGGATATTTTTATCCTTTTCTGTAGTATGCTGAAGACACTATTTTTATTATTGGAGGAAAAGAGGAAGCGTTGGGAATTGCTGCGGTGCTTGAGATTTTTGGTGAGCTATCTGACTTTAATCTAAATTGAACAAAGTTGATGGTTATCCCCTTTGGACTGTCGGACATGGATGTTGAGGCCTGCAGTATAAAGCAGTGTATGGCTTGTGGTTCACTTCCTATCCACTATCGAGGTCTTCCTTTAACCTGTGGCAGACTTAGAATGGCTGATTGACTCCCTATAATTGAGAAGATGGAGAAAACACTATACGATTGGAAGGCATCTTTGCTTCGTCTGGTACTTGTGAATGTTGTCCTCACAACAATACCTGTATTTTTATGTCATCGAGAATTTTTCCGATTGGGATGTGTCGTCACGTTAAATTGATTATGCGGAGTCTTTTTTGAAGTAAAGCTGGCCAAGTTAGCTTAGGTATTTACTTGGTTGATTGGGATACTGTCATGATTCGCAAGGTAGTGGGTACCATTGGGGTCTCTGTTTCAAGAACATGAACAAAGCTTTTCCTATAAAGTGGATTGCGAGAATCTGGGGCAGAGGTGAAGACTTACATTGTGGACTACTCCGTGGAATCTATGGTATCCATGCTCAAGATCACCTACCACATTGCCCTTCTTTTGCCACCTCGGCTTTTCGGAAGGGTATTTGTTTCTTGATGCCACGGTTCCCTGAACTTTTCCACCCGATCCTCGAGGATGATTGATCTTTTGCCTTCTAGACAGACAATTGGATTGGTACTGGGCCATTAGCATCCCGGTTCCTGTGCCTATTTGCTATATCTGCTGACCGCGAAGCGCCGTAGTGGATTGTTGGGAGAATGGTACTTGGATGCCATCTTTTCTACTTGACTTCTCTGATTAATGGATGGAGGATCTTTGGGAGCTCCTTGAGTATCTTGGTCACATGGATGGTCTAGTAGAGGGCAGGGATCATTGAATCTAGAGAGATGTGCATTTTTCTGTGGAACAAGAATATGCAGCTATGGAGTGTGGTCAGACTACAAGACTCGATGCATGAACTTATCCATAATTACAAACAAATCTGGGAACTTAATGTGACATCTTGCATCAATGTTTTCTTATGGTTGATGCCCATGGGACACATCATGAGGAGACTGTTGGTTTATGCTTGTTGTGTCTGGAAATGATAACTGTCCACCTTGCAATGGTGCCGTGGAGACTATTGATCATCTCTTCTTTTCCCATGAGAAGACTAAACCTGTTTGGCAGAAGCTTGACATTAGTTGGTTGAGATCTGTTGGCATTAAGATGTTTTGGGAATTGGTTTACAAAGATAGGCATCGCCTCTCTGATGGCATCCTTCTATAGTTGGTGGCCATTTGGGCAAATATAGTTAGATAGGAATGGTGTGATCTTTGCTTCAGATCATTTTTATGTTCAAAATGTCATGTTCCACGTCAAGACTTTCCTCAAGTCATGGCTCTTGTAAAGTAACCGTGGTATCTCTCCACTAATCTAATATACATCGTACAAACACCATTGCATATTTCCCCCTTTTTTGTCTCAAAAATATAGAGTTTTTAGTGAGACATGGGGGAGGTTATATGCATGTAAATGCTAGTAATTAACATTGCATTTATATTATGTATGTTTGTGTAGTCATACATATGGTATTCGAGTAAAAAGAAGAGTAGAAATGGTGTTGAAGAACCTTGTATTTAAAGGAAGTGCAATGCAGGTGAAAGGTGGTAGCATCTTGTTTCCGAAGGGTAGTTAAGGAGATGCTAGGCGAGTCCATAGGAGGAGTTTCCATGCCAAAAGGAGGCTTGGTGGTGGAGTGAAGGGGAGCAAGATAAGCTTAAAATTAAAAGAGCTTTGGTTTAAAGCCATGTACATGGATATAACAAAGGAAACACTCACGAACTACAAAATAGCAAAAAAGGAAGCAAAAAAGACCGTAAGTGAAGCTAAGACAAAATCCCATTAAGTTTTGTACAAAAAGCTTGACTTTGAGAAGGGCCAAAATGATATATTCAGATTTGCCAAAGCAAGAGAAAAAAACCCAGAGATCTTACTGATGTAAGATGCATTAAGAATGAGAAAGGACACGCACTTGTTACTCAGAAAGATATATTGACTAGATGAAAGTAATACTTCCATGAGCTTTTCATTGGGCAAGGGAATAAATAGATTACTTTGTGAGATCTATCTAGTAGCGAAAGATACTTAAATCGTGCAAGATATATACAGATACAAAGGAAGGAAGTAGATGAGGCTTTGAAGGTTATGAAAACTAGGGAAAGGTAGACCTGACGACATTCCTGTAGAAGTATGGAGAGTTCTAGGTGAACATGACTTAACTTGGCTCCCTAACTTATTCAATGTTATTTGGGGAAACAAGAAAATACCCAAAGAATGAAGAAGCATCGTGATGCCTTTTTATAAGAATAAATGAGACATTCAATTTTTTTCTAACTACGGATGTATCAAATTGATGAGTCCACTATGAAAATTTGGGAACATGCGATCAGAAGAAGGTTGCGGCAAGTTTCCAAAGTAACAGGAAACCAATTCCAATTCATGCCAGGTCGCTCAATTATTGAAGCTGTCCACACGTTGAGGATAGGGATGATTATCGGACCGGGCGGGTCGGGCTGGGCCTTAGCCCGAACCCGAGCCCGTTAACATTATCGGGTTTCGGTCCGGGCCTCGGCCCATTAATTTTTGGATGGGCCGGCCCAGTAAATTTTTTTTTATAAAAAAGAAGATATTGTCTTTATAAATTGCTTTTCTAGGGTATATAATATAATTATCAAGTACTTTATAAAGTTTATATGGAAATGTCCTTTTAAGAAAAAATATTTTCTTAACAAAACTTGTGATAAACCAAAGAATCTTGATTATTATATGACATTTTGATAAAAAAATTGAAATGTCTGATTACATTATCATGAAGTTTACTATTTCCCTAACATGTCACTGGAAGAGGAATACGCTTGCTGCCTGCATATTGAAGGTGATCAAACGACTAAAATTTATACTTCAGGAACATCTGGCATCACATATAATATAAAGCATTTCAACTTTTCTTGACTAAATTTAACCTGTGGAACTCAATGAACATGAGAACATGCACCTGCAATAAAAAAATGAACTTACACATGGATAATGGAATATAGGATAAGGAAAAATAAAAAATAGACCGTGACAAAATCCACCCCATTTCAATGATCCGGCATAAACATGCAAATGCAATACAAACATGAACCTACACCTGCAAATGTGCAAGATTAATCATGGGCAACCATAAATCAAGTAAGTTCAAACAACGAAATTGTTCAAAAATAATCAAAAGAAAGTTTCTAGTTATTACAAAAGTACACAGTCTAGTGATAGTTTAAAAAAATAGGACATTAGAGACTATAATCAATGGCCCAAAGTCCATCTAAAAGTTGAAGATCTTCGTTCCACATGCCAATAACCTGTCAAAAAATAAACATTAATTAGAAGCATGTATAATTGGAATTATAACAATAAGCCATCACTTTGAAATTACACTTACATGAAATGCACTATCGCTTCTCCCATTTTTCTTCAAATATTACATCTCCGTCATCATGAAATCGTTGATGAATCTATAACAACAAAAATAAGTAATTAGTGAATAAGATGTATTTCAATCACAAACACAAGTAATAAGTAATGAACAAATAACTCTACTAACCAAGTAATCTCTCATCCCCCTCAACCTTCTCAACATCTTCGTCGTCAATGTCATCCTCATCAGCATCAACATGCCTTTCATCACGCCTCCAATCTTGACAACACACCAATGCTTCAGCTGTTTTTGGTGATAAGTTGCTACGATATTCATCAATAATTCTACCACCAGTGCTAAATGCACTTTCCGATGCAACAATCGATACAGGAATAGGTAGAAAGTCACGGGACATGCATGATAGCACACGATATTTGCAAGAGTTGACATCCAAACCATTTCAAAATATTAAACCTCTCATATTCATCATTGTCTGCAGAGTCATCCTCCAAGTACTGTTCGATCTCTGATTTACCACTTTGTGATGTTCTTGTTTCTTTTTTTTCTTTCTAAACTTACTCACCATGTCTTCCTTTTTCTTGATAGCATGAGCATCCACTATCCCTTCTTCTGACATATATGTTGATGAAGGCCTGCCAGAATAGGTATTCTTGTACAACATTGCATACTCATCAAAAAGTGCATAAAAAGCATTCTCCACTTTTGAGATATATTCAACACCCTCAATTCCTGGATATAACTCGGAATATGAAAATCGTAAAAATTGCAACTTGAGACGAGGATCCAATATTGTTGCAATAGCTAAAGGAACCATACATTTCCGATCCTTCCAATATTTATCAAATTTAGAATGCATCTTCATGGCCATATTTTTTATTAAGGCATCCTCATTGTCCAACAACAAATTTAAATCTTTCTCAATCTCAAAAATCAAACTAAAGAACAAGTTGGCAGTTGAATATCTTCTACCTGAGAACACTTTTGTTGCATTATGGAAAATTTCCAAAATTGAACATACATTTTCTACTCTTTTCCATTCACCAATAGGAAAAGCATCAGAAAAGTGTGAATCTCGAGGCTTCATTCGATTAAACACCTTTTGATACACCAAAACTGACTAAAGCATCAAGTAGGTGGAATTCCATCTCGTACAAACATCCAGCTTCAAACCCCTATCTGTTGGAACACCCTCTTGTTTTGCGACTTTTAGGAACTCTTGATATCTTCTAGGTGAGTACTTGACACATTTCACAAGATTACGAACCTTACCAATGATATCTTTAATCTCAGACAAGCCATCTTGAACAACAATATTCAAGATATGAGCCCAACATCTAACATGAAACAAATTGCCATTTTGTAGAAGTGTACCATTAAAAGAATAATGCTCAACAAGATTTCTCACAACCACATCATTTGTAGAGGCATTGTCAGCAGTTATAGTAGTCAATTTTTCAATATTCCAATCTGTTAGAGAATATTCTTTGTGGCTATTTGTTAAGAGAATATTCTATAGAGAATATCCTATAAAATATTCTCTTAACAAATAGCCACAACGAATATTCTCTAACAAATGCTATTCAACACAATCGTATGCCTTAGAATTATCAACCTTCCACATAACAAGTCCTTGCTATGATTTTGCTTCCACTCCGTCACCATACTTAGAAAAATCCATAAGCCATCAACATGCCATGAAAAAAGTCATCCGCTCTGGGGATATAAGTGTGTCCAAACTGTTAAGGAGGTGATTTGCATGAACCATCACAATAATAAGGTATGCTGCATTAGAAAGGAAATCAACCTAAAATCCTCGATACACGTCGCCACCTCCCTTTTGAGCAACAAGCAGAGCCTTAATAATGCGCCCAAAGACAAGATTGTCCAAGCTAAGGATCACCATAAGATCATCCTTCATAACCTCCCAAAACTCTCTGTAGAACGGCATTGAGAAACCGTCCAGACTAGGGACACCATTCGCATTCAGCTGGAAGAATGCCTTATTAAGTTCTTGCATCCCAAAATTAGTTACTAAAGTGTTTGTCTAGCTCTACAATAATTGAGAAACCCCCATGCCACGTTAGCCCCCATTCTCGAGTGGTTCTACTCAAAGAGCGTAAGTGTGAATGCAAAGCTCTACGCAACTCCCTCTTGTCGTGTGCATGTAACATGTTTACAATAAGAGGGTGAATGAGATTTCTTCTGCATCTTCTATTAGCCATGGAATGGAAGAAACATGTGTTAGTATCTCCCTCCTATAGCCATAAATGTTTCAACCATTGTCTCCAATCCACTTCCTTAGTGTTCCCCTCATTTATTTATAGATGTCCCAACCATTGTCTCCAATCCACTTCCATTTTCCAATCTTCTACATATATGACATGAAGATGGATGATTCTCTCCTCAATCTCTTCTACCGACAATTCTCATCATCCTCGAGCCTATCTAATCTATTCACCTCATCTTGTGTCGCACTTTTTTCTACTACTATCCTACCATGTGCTCGAACATTCATGTTGAATTCAATCAACCGCTTTATGAGTTCACCCGTGTTATACGCACAATGGGTGGTGGATGACCGAACCAAACAATAGTTCCTCCAAAACTCCTATACCATACCCAAGAAGCCATCCTCAAATAGCCACTAATGCTCAAATATGAACAAGGACCGCAATCTACTCCCTTCGCCAGAATCAAAGAAGAGCGCTATATGATGGGAATGAGCACAAGGTAACACCCTCATAGTAGCCAGTATGAAGAACTGCACTTCCTCCACAGACATCAGAAAACAGTTGAGGAGATTATTGATCTAAAGTTCTTCCACGTATAGTGACACCCAGCAACATCTATGATCTTCACTAGCAGCTCAGAAGTCAAACAAGCCACCCCTGCAGAGCCAAGATCGGGGTCTCCTCTCACGCCCAGCATATCCTCCAGGCGCAAAGTCAAGTTAAGTAGCCCTAATGATCCATGCCTCAATCTGAAATCTGTCAAGAACCATACAAAGTTCATCCACCAAGTCTCAGCTTGCTACAGCATTTGTCGTTCGTATACATTGGAAAAGAGGATGCATCAATCATCTACCATCCATCGCATAAGAACCAAGAGCAAATAATGATCGTAAACCTATGTCCCTCCAAAAGAAATTTGTCATTGATCCAGCCAAGCATGATTCTACAAGATGCACTTTTGGATTCAATACATCTGAACATAGAAAGACGAGTGCCACAAACCTCTTGTCAAACGGCATCCGTCCCATGGGATATCTCCATGTCTTGAACCATGGCAACATCAACCCTAGAATCCATCACAACATCCTAGATGAATGTTCTCTCATCTAGTTTGCACAAGCCTATGATATTCCATGTAAGAACATTCATTTAGAAACAACAGATTTCCCTTCGACGATATAACCCCCAAACATGTTAGCAATTTCTCACAGTCCTCATCCACCAAATGCTCTTTCCTTATTATTTCATTTGGACGAGTCAGAGTACTCATGGCATCGCAATTTGGATCATTCAACAGCAGCAAGCCTTCGCTCGTCTCATGTTCCTCGAATGCTTCACGATGACTTCGACCGGTCACTCCATTTCTTGGCTCCTCCCAACAAATTCAACACAAACATGATCAATCTCCATTTATGCCAAGTAAAACTTTTGTAAATCCTCCCTCACAGTTGTGATGAAGAAAGAAGAGCACCATGCTTCTCTCGAATCTTCCCCCTTCATGTCCTCGTCTCCCCAGTGCTTCAGGCAGAAGATCGCAGGTATCCCCTCCTAGACAAAGAGGAAGAGATCTTTGGGGTGGATGAAGTCATTGCCACATGAGAGCAATCTTCCTTCCTCGAGTTCCCTAACGGCTTAGAGAGATGACCATCACCACCAAAAGAAACATTCTCCATCATCGAAATCAGACGAGGGCTCAACTAGCGCTCATTAATCAGATTCAAATAAAAACCCCGTTTACAACCATTATTTTGGAGATCTGAACTAAGTCTTAGTTGAGTCTTGACCCAAGGCGGAGCACGTGAGTCATAACTAGGTCTAAGGGGTTCGAGAAACCTGAGAGGAAGATTTGAATCGAAGTTCGACCCACATAACAACCCATCCCTAAAAGAGATCAACATTGGGGATAGGTTACTCGACTTCTAATAAGCAAAACCAGTGGGGGTGACAACCAATTTTCAATGAAGCAATCTTCAATGCCCAGGGCCCTAACAATTGACTTCCCAAATCTTCGACGCGATTGAGCCCAACCCTTCGATTTCCATCTTCCCCGATCAGTGTGACTAACCGCCTTCTATTCTCGTCAGAATCACTCCAAGCTCCAGCGATACTCCCCTCTTTATCGAGGTCTTCAGTTGTAGTGCCCCTATACTAGATGACATCTGAAGTTTAAAGCCATCCCGCATAATCTGCGCTTTAGCTTCACCTTGCTCTTATTCTTCAATCACCAGCCAGAAAATGGGCAATCAATCCTAAAATCATGAACAAGGGTAACGGATCTTTGACACCAGTCATGACTATCAGAACTTTTGTTAGTGGACCTCGAGACAAACCACCAAAAACCACTGATTGGAGCGAACCAACACTTTGTAAAGCTTCACCGATTATCTTCAAGGAAGGGTGCAGGAATGGAAGCCCTCGCATATGTAAAAATCAAGTAACCAGAGGATCAATCCCTCCATCTCTAAATCTCATGTCACCGCCAATGGACCTTCCCCACCACGACATGATTGTAAACTAATAACTTTCTCTGCTCTTCCTCAAATAGCCATCTTGTGCATATCAGGCGCTCCTCTGCAAGAACAACATCCCTAGTAAATCCATCTCCAACGGTGTCTCCTTTATCCTCGATGGTGTCCCACAAACAACATCCATCGTTCTTGCAAATGCCCACCAACAGGTACTTCAACTCATCTCTCTTCTCTTCCAACTTTGACATTCGAAACCTCCAAGGTTTGATACCTAGACATTTCAATGTGGATGACCCACCTCACCACAGAAAAAGCACCGGATAGAGTCGTGGAACTCCCAAATCCCGCACATGATGGTCATGACCTCCACACCGCATGCATCTTCACGTGTATCTCGCAAGTCTTTCAGATCATTTGCGAGCCTCCGAGCTCCTCGACAAGTCCTTTGTCAATGGCAACCCAACGTTGAGGTGGTTCCTCCTTTGCACAAGTGTCAAATGTGACTCCATATTATGACATCATTATGGAAAAGAATGATTCATTGTTTATTCATAGAAATCAAGGGTACCCTTATATAGAAGAGACAAACCCTAATGGCTAAATTACATATTAAGGACAGAAATAAATAAATTACGAAATAGTAACATAACATAAAACTTTCAACACTCCCCCTCGAGCTGGACCATAGATGTCTATTAAGCTCATCTTGGAATAGCATCTCTGAAAGGTTCCTTGGACTAGAGCCTTAGTGAGCACATCTGTTGTCTGCTCACTTGAGCTAACATGAGATGTGGAAATGAGACCCTTCTGAATCATGTCTCGAGTGTAGTGACAGTTTACCTCGATTTGCTTGGTTCTCTCATGGAAGACTGGATTGTTGGCAATAAACAATGCAGCTTGGTTGTCACATTGGAGGTGCATAGGAAGAAGCCCAATAGCTAGGTCAGTCAGAACCGATATGACCCACATCATCTCTGTACTCCCTTGTGCCATAGTGTTGCATTCTAATTCTACATTGGATCTGGCGACAACTATCTGCTTCTTGAGGTTCTCGGAGGACTCGGCACATCTTTTCTTGAGGTGCCCGGTTTCGGCCCAGGTGTGGCAGACCCTTCATATGCCTTGGCTCCAAACTAGGGGCCTTCTGGAGTTCTGGGCATCTATTAGGCGTGCTCGCAGGAATGGCACGACGGACTTCTGGAAGCCTTTCGCGACCCTGTGGGCAATCTGGTTGGGGCAGAACGAAGTGATTTTCAACAATCAGAGGTTCTACGATGAAAATATTGTAGCGCATTGTAACACTTTATCTACCCTTTGGGCTTATTGATTCCTATAAATCTCTTAGATACATTTATAATAAATGATACAGGTGGTGGCCCCCGCGATGGGGGTGCACCCAGCTTTCAATCAAAAAAATACTATCTACTTCTTGTTCTTCCATGATACCAATGAATTCCCTTTAAAAATGGCAAAACCAAAAGTGGGCGTCCTGTCCTTGGGGCATCCTGCATAGTCTGCATCTGTGCAGGCTGTAACAACAAGGGATGTACCTCTGCTAAATAAAAGACTAGTGTCAGGTGAGGTATTCAGGTATCTCAAAATCATTAGGGTTGCATCCATATGGGATTGTCTAGACCGCGCCATGAACTGACTCAATTTGTTCACTGCAAAGGATATGTCTAGCCTGGTAGTGGTCATATATAGGAGCTTCCCAGTGAGCTCTATGTAATGTATCTCCTCTTGTCTACTTCCTCAGTGTCATCATCGTATAGCTTCATGCTCGAGTCCATAGGAGTAGTGGTTGGCTTGTAATCTGCCATCCATGTCTCTGAGAGAAGGTCTGTAACGTACTTCCTCTGTGTCATCACAAGACCTCGTCGGTTCCTGGCAAACTCCAATGCAAGGAAGTAGCGTAGACTGCCACGGTCCTTGGTAACAAGCTATTGTCCAAGAAAGGCCTTAGCTGCTTGAATGCCCATTGCATTATTTCTTGTAATAATGATATCATCAACATACACCAATATAGCAACAATACCATTCTGGGACCTTTGAACAAACAAGGAGTGATCTGCAGTTGATCTCACAAACCCCTTTTGTTCTATCATGTCTGAGAGCTTCTGAAACCATGCTCTGGGACTCAGCTGAAGGTCATAGATTGCTTTATGAAGCCAGCATACCTTTTGACACTCCCCCTCCAGTGAACCTAGGTAGTTGTTGCGTGGAGACTTCCTCTTGAAGATCACCATAGAGGAATGCATTCATCACATCGAGCTGATATAGAGGTCAATCCTGTGTGGCTGCAATAGAGAGAACCCAGAGTGTGGAGTGTCCGGTCACTGGAGAGGTGCCCTGATAATCCACCCCATAGGTCTAGGTGAACCCACGATCCACAAATCGTGCCTTGTAGCGATCAATGATGCCATCTGCTTGTTGCTTAATAGTGAACACCCACTTGCATCCTACAACAAACACATCTGCAGGAGTTGTAGCAATGCTCCACATGCTACGAGACTGTAAAGCAGACATCTCGCTTCCATGGCTAGGCGCCATTGGCTCTCCTTGAAAGCCTCATGAAGTACATGGAATTTCAATAGCAGATAATCCTACAACAAATTTTCTGAAATCTGGTGAAAGTCGCTCCAAAGACACATGGCCTGCGAGGGGATATCGTGCACAGGAGTGCTTTCCATTCCGCAAAGCGATGGACCACCCCAGATCACTCTCCAATGGTGGTTCTGACTCATCCTAAATATCTGCATGATCATGTGATTGACCATGTATATCATGCACACTAGTAGTACCATCAATCGAAACCAAGTTCTCAGAATGTACCCAGGGCATGCTAGATGCTGGGGAAGGCATTGGAGCATTGAAAGACAGACTGAGGTACATGTATGGGTGGAGGTGGAAGAACAACCACATCCTCAGACTCAGAGGGGCTCGACATGTCACTTGTAGGAGAGTAGTGCATGACGAACTCAAAGAAGGTAACATCAACACTGACATAATATTGTCCATTGACGGGATCAAAACACCGATAGCCCTTTTGGGTACGAGAGTGCCCAACAAAATACATTTGACGGCTCAAGGAGCGAGCTTGTCACGACC
The DNA here is from genome assembly GCA_037367405.1 of Ottelia alismoides. Taxonomy (NCBI): domain Eukaryota; kingdom Viridiplantae; phylum Streptophyta; class Magnoliopsida; order Alismatales; family Hydrocharitaceae; genus Ottelia; species Ottelia alismoides. The sequence continues at coordinate 84,751 of JAZKJV010001077.1, read as the reverse complement.
AGGACGCAAGAGATGGACAAATGCCACACAATCAAATACTCGTGGCGTAAGGGAGAAAATCCTCTAGAAAAGCAAGAGAGAAGGGTGCCTTTTCCCCCAAGGGCATCTTATTTATGAGATAACATGTTGTCATTACAGCATCACCCCAGAATGAATGAGGAGCTTGACTCTGTAAGAGAAGAGTCATTGTGATATCCAGAAATGATGGTGTTTATGTTCCGCAATACCGTTATGTTGAGAAGTATAGAGACATGAAGTCTGATGGATAATGCCACGAGAGTTGAAAAAATAAGATTGTTGTTAAATACATAACTCAAAAGCATTAACAGAATGAATATATCTTATTGAGGAAAAGAAAATATTATTTATTTAAACCACAAAGTTTTAAATCAATGTACTAGCCTCAGATTTATGCTTTAATAGAAAAACCCTAGACAATATGGAAAAAAATATCAACATGAACAAAATAGTACATGTGTCCCTGATGATCAAGTACATGACTAGGACCCCATATTTAGATGAAATAACTCAAACAGACTCCGACTACTATGATCTTGGCAACTTGAAAAGTTAGACCGTTGATGCTTTCCAAGTTGACATGGTTCACATCGGAAATTGAACTTGGTTGATATGCCGGGAATGAGGCGACCAATCTTTTGCAGCGGTAGATGACCAAATCTGAGATGCCACGTATATGGAGAAATCAACTCTGAAGAAAGAAACGTGGCACCAACAAAAAGAGACCGGATCAACCTGTATAGCCCTTCATATTCACGGCCACATCCAATCACCATGCCCGTGAGCATATCTTGAAAAACAAGGAACTAGGATAAAATATAACACGATAATGTAAATCCTTTATAATTCGATTGATAGATAGTAAGTTCATGAAGAATGCAGGTGCATGAAGAATGTTCTGTAAATGTATAGAGGGAGTTAAATGAACCTCTCCTTGTCCAGTAATAGGGGAATGTGTCACATCTGTAATCATCACTGATCTACCCTTCTGTGTTGGACTATAAGTACCAAATTGCAAGCGATCTCCGCATAGATGATGTGAAGCTCCAAAGTCCACTATCCATTCTGAAGGAGCGGGTCTAGAGCGATCAATAATTGCATGGGTAATACCTGAAGTACTAGTAGAGGTAGAGGCTGCAATATATGGAGAACCGGACTGAGAGGGTCTGGTGATTGGTGGCATGATCTCTCTCACACGATCAACGAAGTTATCGTAACAATGGTCGGTGAGATCAGGAGCAGCCTGAGCCTGCTCCGCAACATGAGCCGATGATGGAAAGCCGTGCTTGGAGTAGCACGTGTCCTCCGAATGACCTGATCAGTGATAGTATGAACATGGTTGACGTGGGTGTGGACCGTCTCTGTCGTGTGTGCATCGTCATCTGAACAAAGATGTACCACCTCTACCAAGGGAAGTTGTCATAGCCAAAGATGTCTGAGAGGACGTGGTAGAAGGGATACTCAATCCACTCAGCATGCGGTACGCTTCCTCCATAAGATGTACGGTAGCATAGATGAGACGCTGAGAGCAAGTCGAATCATATTACGGGTTACGAGCAGCCAGAAATACCCCGGTCGTGACAGAATTTCTATAGGCCTTGTGTTACTCCGGTGAGGTCGTCAAGGGTATGTAGCTACAGAGTCGCTCAAACATACCCCTAAGAGATGTATACCGGGCATGAAGAGGATGATCACCATGTTTGGTCGTGAAGATATCATGCTGGAGTTGCGATATCTTCGACTCATTCCTAGCTTCAGTGTGTGTTCCTGCAAGGATATCCCACATCGCCTTTGTTGTGGGTTGACTCAGGATGATGTTGCTATCTCAACAGAGACAGTACCATATAGCCACACCTTGGCATATGCATCATCTGTCTCCCATGAGGCGTTCGTCCCAGTTGTGTTCATCGGCTCATCCTACGTCAGAATATACTTCTTACCATGACTTTGCAGTAGATTCATGAACTACATCGCTCACAACTCGTAGTTTGCGACGTCCATCTTAACAATAGGTGTTGGACCCTTGATGGCACCTGTAGATGACGTATCAACTCTGCTTTCTATCATCGTGGACAAAGAACTAGGACCTTAGACCGGGCACGAAGTGTCTAAACCAGCATAAAAAAAGGCGATTGTGGGCATAGACTCATTCCACAACCAGCCCTAGACAACAGTTGTCCTTCCTGGGTCTCAAATGGGTCCACAACAGTCTAATTTATTTAGTTTCAAACCTAAATCAGACCAAAAACCTCCAGATTCAGACCAAAAATTTCGAAATCAGACCTCCAACTCGTCATTGGAGCAGCTGAATCATAGTGAGAAGCCACTGGAGCGGCAAAAACTACTGCGGCCAGTTGGTTGTGGTGTGCGACATCGTTTGTTACTGTTGCTGGCGACAGCGGCTGCCGCCGCTGATGGTGGTGGCATACGACAGCAATTGCTGCTGGCAGCGTACGACCGTGGCTAGGGCTGGAAGGTAGGGTTTTGGATCTTAGGGCACATGCTTCGGTCTAGGACTGTTGCTCTGATACCATGTAGAAAAGAATGTTTCGTTGTTTATTCATAAAGCGCAATGGTTCTCTTATATAGAAGAGAGAAATCCTAATAGTTAAATCACATACTACAGACGGAGAAATAAATAAATTTTGAAATAATAACATAACATAAACTCTCAACAATCCTGATGAGTATTATTGTTATATCAACTATTTGGAAGCTTTGCAAGATCCATTTTTTTAGAAAATAAATGCGCGACATTAAGGAGATGCCTACCCATAAATTTCTATATTCACATTAAGGAACAAAAACTATTTACAATAACGAAAAGGTTTAAAGACTTTTTAGATGTTCTAAGACATTCTCCATATACATTCTTACTCTTTGGAATGTGAACCCATTACGTGTGAGCCACATAGACCATAAGATAGCAGTCACCTAAAGTTTTGTGGGGTTACTCCCATAACCCAGCTTAACCACGGACTCCCAAACACCCACCCAGTCAGAGGTAGACACTAAATCCGCATGCATCACGGTCCATACCTTCCTCAAAACAGAGCAAGATTCAAGACCTCCCTCGGCATTAAATCCACATGCAATATCAAAGATTGAAACACACTATGTATAAGAAGATGGGAGTATTTAATTCTAATGGGACATGTGACATTGTTCCTTGTCATGTTAATGCCATTATTGTTGCATATTTTTGCATATACATTATCATTTGTCATCCAAATGCTCATTAGAACGTTTGAAGGCTAGTCTTGTAGTCAAAGGCTTTACGCAGACATATGAAGTGGAATTATCTGAGACTCTCTCATATAGCTCATCTAAGTTATTTGAGACTCTCTCATATAGCTCATCTAAGGCTTATTCAGGTTATTGTCTCTATTTGTAGAAGGAATTAGAATTTACTACTCTATTAGCTTGATATCAAGAATGCATTTCTTTATGATGACCTTACAAAGTAGTCATGACTCAACCTCCAGGATATGAGATTAAGGAAGTGCATAAAACTAAGTCCCACACAAGTTTTTAAAAAACGAAAAGTGGAACAATGTGATTTCCTTGCAATTGAGACGAGACGTAGCCTCGACACAATCGGGTCGTAAGCCTCACTACTCTCTCAAAAAATACATAATTTAATCACAATTATTGTAGCAATTAAAAGAAAATATAGTATAAGATAAATTTCCATTAGTTTAATACAATTAAAAGACTTTCACTATAATTCCTTAATGTTGAAGAGCAACAAATGTTAAGGTTGTGGTTGAATTAAATAAAAAGATAAAGGCTGAAACAATAGAAAAATGCATATAAATAGATACAATCCCTATAAAAGGGGGACGCACAAAATGGATGCAGTCACATCATTACATGGCCATTCATGCTAAATATAAAAACAAATACAATCATATTTAGCAAATAGATAAGGCAAGTGAGAAAGTGCAAAATATATCAAATGAATTCACAAGTAATTACTTGCTGAGATGAATAATGTGGAAGCAGAATTGATAATCAAGAAATAATAAGAACATTGAACATTCATAATTTAGGTGGAACCTTAGTCCTTGAGGAGCGGGATGAAACCATGGGAGAAGGCGACTAGGGACGATTATCAAGGTTGCAAAGCACTGTAGTCGGTACTTGGTCGGCAGAGTCACTAACTAAGGATTAATCGGCAGTCGCACCGCAAATCGGATTTAGTCGGTCATTAATCGATTTTGAATTTTTTAATTATTTTAAATATATAAATCATTTTGTATGCATATATTACATTGATTTATACATTTTCTATACTATCATAATGAAATAAAAGAAGTAATTGACTTTAGATATAACATTAAGCATATTAGAATAAGTTTGCTTTTAAAAAAATAAAAAAAACTAACAAATAAAAAATTCTCTATCTAAAAGTCAGCCTTGTAGTCGGCCCGATTAGTTGGGTCGACCAACTAATGGCCGACTAGGCCTAGTCGAGTCCGCTACCCTCCCCCCCCCCCCCGACTCGACTAGTCGGGTAGACTAATCATCCTAGTCGGCCGACTTTTACAACAGTAGCGGCTATTACATTACGAATATCTCAATGAATACCGAGGGTGTGGAGCTTCTTATATAACCCCACGGACAGACCAGAGTCCCACTTATTGATGGAATGGGACTAAACAAGAGAGCAAAGTAACTTGATCTTTAACCGATTACCCATCAAATACATACTCTAACACACACCCTCAAGCTGGAGCTAAGAAAGCTGCAGCTTGCAAGAAAAGATCATATACACAACACATCTTTACTCGATACATCTGAGAGAAACGGGAGGCTACCAGCTAAGAGTAGTAGTTGTTATGAGAAGACCCATACGATGATAGGTTTGCGACGATCAGGACATGCATGTAGTAGAGCCGTTGCGACAACAAGGATGTACCTGGAGTATAGCTACTCCAGGGGAAGACTATCGCAGAGAATAGTCACTAGGAGGAGACTTGCGCAGAAGTACTTGATGCTAGGTGAAGACGGTTGGTAGGTAGTAGAAGTTTAGAGTGTCGGTCTTCATATTGTGGATAGGAAGTACAAGTTTGAGTCGATCTCAGGTAGAAAAGTCCATCCGGAGTAGTTGATGTTGAACATCAAAAATAAAGTGGCCATCTCTCATATGCAGATCTCGAGAGTTGGGCATCTCCTATACATGAACATTGGGAATGACATCTCCCATATATTATAGGGACCTGGAGTCGGTTCTCTTATTTAGGAATCTTGGAGATGAAATCACATTTTGAGAAGCCAAAAGTAGAAGATGATAGATATGATAGAAATCTTGTAGATACATCTCACAATAGAAAAATATGGCATGCTCTAACTCCCCCTTTCTCCCATCCCTGGCAGATAAGAACATAGATAATCAAGTTGGGAGAAACATAACACATGCTTTTTTTTCTATTTTTTTCTTTTTTCTCAGCTTTTCTCATCTCTTTTTAATAAGTTGTTTCTCCTCTTTAAGTCATCTCTCTCCTTTTTCCGTCATTCGTTTCTCTCTATCGTTTTCTTTTCCATTGTCCCTTTTTCAGACATTCTCTCTCTTTTTCCTATCACAGCCCCTTTCTTTTTTTTTATTTTTTTGACCACTGGAGTGGGCATGTTTAGTCTATATAGAAATGAGAAGGCCTACTTAGAAAGGGAATCACCCTTTGCATTCTCACAAAGACTAGGGTTCCTCGAAGGGAACCCATCTCCGTTGTTGTTGCAAGGACGAATCGCACGTCGAAGTCTCGCAGGGGGCAGGGCACTCAAGGCCTGACTTGGGTTTCGTGAATGCCCTGAAGATTACCAAGAGGGCGTACTTTTGAGAGGTTGGTCAAAGGTTGCACGAGAATGGTCCATGGTGGAGGCAAACTAGAGCACATGAATCATGCAAGTACATGAAGCACATGAATCTCGTGACAATAAGCACACGATCTGGAGGCGGTGAAGGAGGGTGGCATTGCTTGGAGCGGGTTGGTTGGTTCACCTAAAGTTCTTTTTCTATTTTAGAAGCCACTGTAGTGGTGTTGGTGAGGACTTTGTTGGGAAGGTCGCGACGGAGATGGAGGGATCACTTGCAATCCCATAGGCTATCGAAATTGGAACGTCTGGGGATCGTCATGCAGGTGTCCTACATGCTGATACAAATCGATGTTGAGAAGTTGATGTCCCGCCGTTGCATGTGCCTCTTGGAAATCATGTAGAGGCACCGCCGTCGACGAAGGTTCCAGGGGACTTGGAGATATGCACCGCAAAGATGTATGTGAGGAAGTCCCAACATTAGTGTTCTAGGTGATGTTGAAATCTACAGACACTTGAATTTGGAACACTGTCGGGCCATAATTAGGGTCCAGAAAACCCTTTTGCATGCACGAACATCAACTGTTGGAGAAATCTTGTCGCTGGAGAAGATCGCATAATCGAACTGATGTGGAACCAAAACTAATGTTCCATACCTGGCGTTGCCACGCGAGGAACATAAATGAACTGTAAGCCATGCAAATTACGATTTCATGAGAAACCCTAGATTTTTCTTAGACAAATCAAAACTTATACAAGAATTTCTAGAACAATCATCCAAAAATCACCATAAAGACAATAACAAAAATAAAAACTGAAAATTCGAACCACGGATTCGAACTTCTCTAATACCATGTTGAAATAAATAATGCAGAATCAATACTCAAGAAATAATAAGAACATTGAATACTTAGAATTTACGTGGAGCCCTACTCACTGAGGAGCGGGATGAAACCATAAGAGAAGGCATCTAGGTCTGGTTGTTGCATTGTGAATCTCTAAATGAATATAGGGGTGCAACGCTTCATATATAACCCCATAAACCGACCACAATCACAATTATAGATAGTGTGGTACTAAACAAGAGAGAAGGGAAACCCGTCTATTGCATACTCTAACATTACTGTTACGACAAATATCAACTTCCGAAAATAAAATATATAGTACAAACTTACAACCTACCATAGGAGCACGAGCAAACACCTGAGCAAGGTGAGGGCAGAAAGGGCGAATATGAGAACTCCCAAGATCGAGACGAGTCCTACAGCATGAGAGGATGGCCATCAAGGATTACAAGTGATGCTTTAGGTCTAGCAAGGATGAGGTCAGTAAGAGGCAGGAGCATTATGGACTTATAATTGAGTTTTAAGCAGAAAAAGAGCGGGAAGACATGTGAGGCATGTATTGCACTACAAATTTGCCCTTGTATGCAAGTCGTATGCCATCAACACCTCAACCTTCAGAAGCGCACACCTTAACAAAAACCCGTGAGGCACCCTCCTTGATGTAGAATTTCAATGCTTCACCTCGCCTCAGCCACTTTTGCACCTCGAGGTGAACCTTTTTATTCAATGGTCTCAAGGACTTGTTTAGAAATTCTAGTGGCGAAATTGAGATGATTCTTTAGACATTATTGTTGACCATTGGAAGTGTATTTTACTTATATGATACCAAGATCTTATAAAAAAATCTTACTAAAGATTTTTTTATACAAGCCTTACCACTTTGATGTGACTATGATTACTCTATTAGGAAAAAAGAATTATAACAGGTTATACCATCTTTCTCGGGTGGCAATTTGTTCACCCACCACACAAAAAGCAATTTGTTGTTTAACCTAGTGCAAAAGCTAAATATCAAGCTATGACTTGTACACCTATGAGGTGGCATGGATTGTTTCTTTACTCTAAGATTAAGGGGTTCAAACTAATGCATATGTTTGTTTATATCGTGACAACAAATCTTATACCTACATTGCATCCAATTTGTATTTCATGAGAGGACAGCGAACATTGAGAATAACTCAGTGATAGAGACATGGGGCAATAGGGAACTTGCCCACCCCCTCTCCCAACTAATATTTGATATATATGTCTAACTACACGCAACAACAACAATAAAGCCTTCTCCCATGTTAAGTAGGGTCAGCTACATCGATACTTTGCCTACATTCAGATCTATTTCGAGTCGTTCTCAGACTTAGATCCAAATAATTAAGATCCCTTCAGATAGTCTCCTTCCAACGCTTCTTAGCCCCCCCCCCCCGCATAGCTTAGTCGACTAAACATCCCATCTTCTAACCAGTGCATCTACATACCTTCGCAAATGGCAAAACCACCTTAAGTGGCTCTTACTCATCTTATCCACAATTGCAGCTACACCAACTTTCCTTCTGATCCTATTGTTCTGAATTCAATCTTTTCGTGTACGACCACAAATCCACAATAACATTTTCATTTTTGTTACAGTCATTCTCTGCACATGTCTATGGTTCACGGGACAACATTCAGACCTATAGAACATAGCAAGTCTCATGGTTGTTTTGTAATACTTCCCTTTGAATTCCAAAGGAATTTTCTTATCGCATAGAATACTACATGCTCCTCTCCACTTTAGTCAACATGTATTTATTATATGTGTAACATTTGTATCTATTTCCCCATCATGTTGCAAAATATATCCCAAATATCTTCTCCAATCTTTACCTTGATTCTTTCACCATTGCTTACATCAATGTACACTCTATCTATTCAATCGTAGCCCTATTTATACGATATCATTTAGTCTCTAAGGCTTTTCTTCAAACCTCAAGCTTCTCATTTACTGCATTTCTAGTCTCATCATCCAACCAATATAATCACAAATAACACACACAAGGTATCCACCCTGAATGTGACTAGTCAACTCGTCCATAATCAAAGCAACAAAGAAATGGATTCAACGATGACCACTGATGCGAACGGATGCCAATGTCAAAATAGCCGGTCTTTCCAGACTAGATCCTTACACAAGATGAAACCCCATCATATGTATCCTTTATATGGTTAATGTATTTGTCTCTTCTCCAAAACTCTGCACATGATCTCTAGTGGGACAAAACCACAAGCATTTTCCAAATAGATAAAAAATGGAGATTCTCCTTTTAACACTATAAATCTCCATCGTTCTCCTCAACTAGGGATGAACATTGGGTCGGGCCAACCCGACCCGAACCCGTTTAATGTTGGGTTGGGCTTGGGCTTGAAAAATCCGCCCATTATTGTAACGGGCCGGGCTTGGGCTTCGTAGAACCCGACCCGAGGCCCGACCCGCTAGCCCGGCCCGACCCCGCAACGGGCCCGACCCGACCCCCAACCCCCCCCCCCCTCCCCGGAGCCCCATCCCGCCCGACCCGGCACTCGAGTCCCCGAACACCCCCACGACCCCACCCCACACGGGCCATACCCCCAAGTCACGAAAACGGAAAACCCTATCTCCTTTCTTCCCAGTTCCCAGCCGCCCGCTCCCCCCACCCAGCAAATCCCCACTCCGGCAGCCCAACCTCGTCGCCCCCAGGCCCCAGCCACTCTCCACTCTCCAGCAGGACGCCTCGCCCGGGCCTCGTCGCCGCCCTGCCCCCGACGCATGCCTCTTCCGCCGCACCCCGACGCCTGCCCTCTTTTCGCCGTCGCCCCGACGCCGCCCCGCCCCGAAGCGACCCCTTTCCCCCTTCCCAGGCTCCCAGCCTTGCCCCTTCCCACCGCGGCACCGCCCCTTACTACCTCCCACAGCCCAGCCCTGCCCCCTTCCCGCCGCGCCCCCGACGTCGCCCCGCCCCCGACGCTACCCCTTCTTACTTCCCAACCCAGCCCTGCCCGCTTCTCACCGCCCCTTCCCAGTTCTCACTTGCCAGCCGGCTGTAGGCCCAGCGCCCCACCGACAACTCCATCCTCACCACTGTCGGACAACATGTTTCATCAATTCCCTTGAGTGATCGAGTCCACCGTGGTCCATCCGCAAGCTGCACACCTCCACATCGCTTTGGGTAACTCCGCAAGTGATATTTAAATTCAATTACGAATTTAAAGGAAGAATTTTTTTATATTACTACTTGTTATTATTATTTTGTAATTATGTGTGCACTATAATTTGTTAGTAATATTTTTTTATGAGTAAATGGTGGTTAAATAGATAATTTTATTCGATTTTTAGATGTCAAACGCTCTAATAGGGGAAGAAAGCAACACCTATGTCTGAAGAAGATGTTACTAAGAATGCTTTAGATGTTGATGAGAAAGATCCTAGTACACGGAAAAGACAAGCTCGATCATGGGTGTGGTCTCATCTCACTAAATTAGGACTTCAAAATGGAAAAGAAATGTGCAACTGCATTTATTGTGGGAAGCCATTAACATGTGAAGCTAAAAATGGAACGAAACATCTTCAGCGACATCTAAATGATGTTTGTACTCATTTCAAGAGACACTCAAAATCACAGAGTATTCTAAATTATAAAGCTTCCGAACATGGAAGTACAATCACCACTTGGAAGTTCAATCTAGAGCGGAGTAGAGAAGATTTTACTGGTGTTGTTGTACATTGTGAGCTTCCTTTTATGATTGTCGAACATCCAACTTTTAAAAATTGGATTGAAAATCTACAACCAAAGTATAAAATGCATTCCTGCTTCACAACACAAAGGGATTGCATGAAGATGTTCGCAAGTAAGAAAGAAAGTTGAAGGATTATTTCAAAAATTCAAGTTTGAGAGTTTGCCTCACAACTGATATGTGGACTTCATTGCAAAATCTTGGTTACATTTGTATCACAGCTCATTACATCGACAATCAATGGAAGATGCACAAGATTATCATAAGCTTTAATGTGCTCACTTCTCGTCACACAGGAGATAGCATTGCTCAAGCAATCATTAACTGTTTGAATGATTGTGTTAGAGAATATTCTTTGTGGCTATTTGTTAAGAGAAAATTCTATAGAGAATATCCTATAGAATATTCTCCCTTGAGCACCTATATAAGGATCGCCACACCTCCTGTACTCATTGAGAAATTCCAATAGAATATCCGCCCCTTTGATGGCTTATCCCGTGGTTTCATCCCGCTCCTTAGGGAGTAGGGTTCCACGTAAATCTCCGTGTTCTTCTTGATTATTATTCTTGTTTTATCGATTCTGCTTCCGCTTCTCTGATTTCAACATGGTATCAGAGCGAGTTCAGAAATGACATTCTTCAGGACTTCTGCATGTCTACGACTGACAAATCAACACTCCAGCTTTCTACAGAGCATCCATTTTCACCGAGCATCAATATCTTCGACAGGGTGCATACTTCTTCTTTTGCGACCCGACTACTACTCCGCGCTGGACTTCTTCTGCAGCGATTCTGCTCCAGGCACGACAGAGATACGTTCCGGTGACCTGCAGACACGACAGAGATACGTTCCGGTGACCTGATATCGCAGCGGCTCTACATGCATGACAGAGATACGTTCCGATGACTTGAAAGCCGCAGACCCGTCCTTGTGCGTGCTCCTCTACCAACAACGGACATGTGTTCTTGCGATGTATCGTGTGAGGATGTGTTGTATACTTTCTTTTTGTTGCAAGCTGCAGCTTTCTCAGCTCCAGCTTGAGGGGGAGTGTTAGAGAATATTCTTTGTGGCTATTTGTTAAGAGAATATTCTATAGAGAATATCCTGTAGAATATTCTCCCTTGAGCACCTATATAAGGATCGCCACAGCTCCTGTACTCATTGAGAAATTCCAATAGAATATCCGCCCCTTTGAGGGCTTCTCCCGTGGTTCATCCCGCTCCTTAGGGAGTAGGATTCCACGTAAATCTCCGTGTTCTTCATGATTATTCTTGTTTTATCGATTCCGCTTCCGCTTCTCTGATTTTAATATGGTATCAGAGCGGTTCGATTCTTGAGGATTTCATGTCTGCTGTTTATTCGAGAATTCGAGTTTGATGTCATTTTTGTGAAGATTATTACTTTTGGATGGTTCTATGTCCAAGTTCTAGGTTTTTTTAGTAAAACCCTAATTTTTGCTCTTTCACGGATCTTGGGGTCATGTTCTGTTCATAGCACCAGGTGCCGCATCTCTCCTTTCTGGCGGCTACACTCTTGCGAAGACCCTCCAGACTATTCTCCATGCGATGCTCATCCATCCAGCTCCAGGAAGACCCTTCATCTTCTGACCTCCACAGCATGCAACCTCTACCATTCGCGGAGATCAAGGCTGCCCCTTCGACGATCGCATCAGTTCTATCCAGGCGCTGCGGAGGCGTGAGAGGACCCGTGTCCTTCCAGATGTTGGCGATGCGTAGCGCCTCCTCCTGGCGGCACCTGCCTTCAGCCCCCTGGCGGACCTCCATCGAGTCGTAGCTCATCCCCAAGCCCTAACCTCAGCAAGGGGCCCAGCAGCGTCGCTCAGCCCAGGAGTTCTTCCAAGTCGGCCCGCCTCCTCCACCACGCGTTCTTCCAAGGCGGTGCCTTTGCGCGCTCCAGGCGCACCTGCGCCGCTCCAATGGCGGTGCCCCACTGCGCGACCCCTCCCGCACAGGGCGACAATATGGCGGCGACCCCTCCCTCCAGGCGCTGCGGTGCCTTCGCAGGAGTGCATCGCAGAGGCTCCTCGCAGGCGCGCGCACCCTCGCAGCCCCCAAGGCGAGCTTCTTCTGCGCAGATCCTTCCTACACGCGATGATCCTGCGACGCCAGGCGGAGCCCCTGCTCCCGTGACGCATCTCCCAGCGCCCCCTCCCCTCCACCCCCCTCCCCCGTGATGTCGCTCCTCCTTCTCAGGCGGCACCCGGCGATGTCGCCCAGATCACGCTGCACCACAATCCAGGGCAGCAGCGACAAGATGGGTTCCCAGATGGGGAACCCTAAATCCACGCAAGTGACATTCAAAAGAAGGTGTAGTGGGCCGGTTGTTTAAAAAAAATTTGAATGAAGGAAAAGTGAGGGGGAGGCCCACCCGTGAAAAAAAGAAAAATGGTCTTGAGCCCTCCTGTAAAAAAAGGGGCTCGATCAGTTAAAAAAAAGAGATTTGTTTTTTTTAAAAAGGGAAAGAAAGAAAGGGATTTTTTCCCGAAAAAAAGGTGCACACGAAAACAAAAAAGCCGTACGCAGTTTGCGGAAGCCGTATAAAAAAAATCAACGGCTTATTTTTAAAAAAAATTGTGTTGAACGGTCAAAAAAAATAGGAGAAAAGAAAAGAAGACAATAGCCGAGAAAAAAGAAGAAGAGAATGGCAAAAAAAAATGATGATAATGATGCATGTTTTTGGGTTTCTCCCAAATTGATTCAAACTCTTTATTCTATCATGCATGAGAGAAAGGGGGAGTCAGAAATGACATTCTTCAGGACTTCTGCATGTCTACGACTGGCAAATCAACACTCCAGCTTTCTACAGAGCATCCATTTTCACCGAGCATCAATATCTTCGACAGGGTGCATACTTCTTCTTTTGCGACCCAACTACTACTCCGCGCTTGACTTCTTCTTCTGCAACGATTCTGCTCCAGGCACGACAGAGATACATTCCGGTGACCTGCAGGCACGACAGAGATACATTCCGGTGACCTGATATCGCAGCGGCTCTACATGCATGATAGAGATATGTTCCGATGACCTGAAAGCCGCAGACCCATCCTTGTGCGTGCTCCTCTACCAGCAACGGACATGTGTTCTTGTGATGTATCATGTGAGGATGTGTTGTATACTTTCTTTTTGTTGCAAGCTGCAGCTTTCTCAGCTCCAGCTTGAGGGGGAGTGTTAGAGAATATTCTTTGTGGCTATTTGTTAAGAGAATATTCTATAGACAATATCCTATAGAATATTCTCCCACCTATATAAGGATCGCCACACCTCCTGTACTCATTGTGAAATTCCAATAGAATATTCGCCCCTTTGAGGGCTTCTCCCGTGGTTTCATCCCGCTCCTTAGGGAGTAGGGTTCCACGTAAATCTCCGTGTTCTTCATGATTATTATTCTTGTTTTATCGATTCCGCTTCCGCTTCCGCTTCTCTGATTTCAACATCATTTATTTGGTCCTCATTACGACATAGAGGATTCATTGAGACATAGGTGGCTTGGATGAAGAGATGTATTACGACATCGTCATATATAGTGCCGGTGAACATGCATAGGGCATCCTACATAATCCGCATCCGCACATGCCGAAATAGATAAATATGTGTCCTTTCTAAATAGCAATCCTGTGCCTGGAGAAGACTTTAGATATCTTAGTATCACATATATGGCATCCATACGTATCTGTCGTGGCTGTTCCATGAACTGGCTCACTCGACTTACTGCAAAGGCAATATCAGGTTGAGTTATAGTGATGTAAAGGAGCTTACCGACCATTTCTCTATGCCTTCTCCTGTCAACCTCCTCAGTATCATTATCATATAATTTCATGCTTGGATCCATAGGAGTATTCGAGGGTCTACATTCAACCATGTCCATTTCAACAAGCAAATATGTAATGTATTTCCTTTGGGTCATCACAAGACCCTGTGCATTCCGTGCAAACTCCAGCCCCAGAAAGTATCGTAGAGTACCAAGATCCTTCGTAACAAACTGACGACCAAAAATACTTTTGCCATCTCTATCCCCTAAGCATCATCTCCTGTAACCAGAATATCATCAACATATACCATGATGATAACCGTACCTCTGGGAGTCTTCTGGATGAACAACGAGTGATCCACATTTGATCTCTTGAATCCTTGTTGTTCAATTAGATAGAGAAAGCTTCTGAAACCACGCCCTTGGGCTTTGTTTAAGGCCATATATCGCCTTGTGAAGTCTACATACCATATGATTCTCCCCCTCAACAGCAAACCCCGGGGGTTGCTGCATGTAGACTTCTTCCTGCAGATCGCCGTACAAGAATGCATTCTTCACATTAAGTTGAAATATGGGCCAATCACGTGCCACAACAACAGATAGAAGAATACGAAGAGTGGAATGACGAGCAACTGGAGAGAAGGTATCCATATAATCCACGCCATATGTCTGAGTGAAGCCTCTCACCACTAGCCTTGCCTTGTAACGGTCAAGACTACCATCTACGTGGTACTTTACTGTGAATACCCATTTGCAGCTAACAACAGATGCGCCTGAGGGAGCGGGAACCAAGCTCCATGTACCCCATGACTGTAGGGCAACCATTTCCTCCTCCATAGCAGAACGCCATCAGTCAATCTTCAATGCATCCTGATAATTCCGTGGTATCTCCACGGAAGACAAAGCCACAACAAACCTCTGCAAGTCCCCTGTGAGACGATGAAAGGAAACCTGGGAAGCAAGGGGATATAATGCGCAAGTACGTTTTCTGCTTCCGTATAGCAATAGGGACATCCGGATCATCATCCACTGTACTCGCCGGTTCACATTCCTCCTGCAAAGATGAATCCTGCACATACACTCTATCCGACCCATCATTAGTAATAACATCTGAACATACTTGAGGCGTGCTGGATGATTGACGTGCAGCATAAGCATGACCTGACTGACGTGTATAATATTTAGGTAATGACAGGACAAGTGGTTTTGGTGGTGGTGGCGGGGTGGTGGTGGTGATGGGGATGATGTTGTCATGACATCCGGGACAGGAATGGACAATAGTAGACTCAGAATAGGAGGAACATAGACTTCGTCATTAGATGTAGATGAGGCTAACCTGTCACCTGCAGGTAAGAAGTACATAACAGACTCAAAAAATGTAACATCGGCACTGGCAAGGTATTCCTGTTTACGGGATCATAACAACGGTATCCCTTCTGAGTCCGAGAGTAACCCACAAAGACACACTTGACAGCTCTAGGTAAGAGTTTATCAAGTCCAGGAGACAACTGATGAACAAAAGCAACAACACCAAAGACACTAGGGGTAAGAGAGAATAATTCCTTGTCTGGAAAAATAACAGAAAGAGGAATTTTCTCACCAAATACCGAGGACGACATACAATTCACAAGGTAACAGGCTATAAGAACATCATCTCCCCCAAAAGAAATAGGCGCACAACTCTGGATAAGTAGGGTTCAAGTAATATCAAGAAGATGACGATATTTTCTCTCTGCAACTCCATTTTATTGAGATGTGTAAGCACATGCGGTTTGATGAATAATACCTTTTGACGAAAAGAAATGTGAGAGAGAACGAGTGCAAAATTCCAAAGCATTGTCCGTACGAACAAATTTGACATGAGAAGAAAAAATATTTTGCACTTCAATTACAAGATTTCTAATAACTTCCCATGCTTCATATTTGTTCTTTAATATAAATATCCAAGACAAACGAGAGAAATCATCAACTACTACAAGATAAGACCTGTGTCCCTAGTGATCAGGAAACGACTCGAGCCCCAAATATCGACATGAAATAATTAAACGGAGAGCTATTGCTTCGACACTGATGACTAGGAAGCTAGCTCGATGGTGTTTTCCCAACTGACAGGCTTCACACCGAAAGGAAGAACTTGAGGAATCTGATGCAAGAGATGACACATCTTCTGAAACGGGGAGGTGACCGAAGCATAGATGCCAAGTATACAAAAAGACAGATCCGACTGAATAAGAGGAGACGCCAGCATATGAATTCCGGACAAGACGATAGAGACCATCCTACTCAGATCCATAGCCAATCACCCTACCCGTTAGTATGTCCTGAAATATAAGAGAAGATGGGTTAAATATAGTGCGACATTGCAAATCCTTTGTAATCTGACTAATAGACACTAGGTTCATCGAAAAATCAGGGGCATGTAGAACATTCTGTAATGCATGGAAGGTGACAAGATAATCTTCCCTTGTTTAATAATGGGAGAATGAGTCCCATCGACTACTGCCACTGACTGTCCTGGTAGAATCTCCCTGTATGACACGAGTCTATCTCTGTCGCGACAAAGATGATGTGTTGCGCCAGAGTCCATAATCCAATCTGAGACATCTGAATTATGACATGATGTAAAAGCAGAAGCACTACCTGAGGTGCTAGCAGAGGCAGAAGTACTGACAGATGCTGAAGCAACAATATCTGAAGAACCTACTGGAGAATATGTAGATGCGAGAGGCATAATATCGCGCAATCTCGCCACGAGCTTCTCGAACATGTGATCTGAAGTGGATGCCGACGGGGATGCAACATGCTTGGCTACTTTTGCCGATGCTGGAAACCCATGCTTAGAATAACATGTATCCTCAGAGTGACCTGTGCGATGGCAGAAAGTGCATGGCTGGCGAAAACGACCACCTCGACCACGAGGTCCACAACCACTGAATGAAGACTGGCCATCTCTCCCTCAGGACGCAGCCATCGCCGAAGGTGGTGGAGAATAAGTACTGGAAGAGACAGAGATGCGGCTAAGACTCCGATAGACTTCCTCCATAGGAGGAATGGTAGCATCGACGAGTATCTGTGATTGGGCAGCATCATATTCAGGATCAAGAGCCGCAAGCAGTACCCCCACCATGGTAGCATTCCTAAAAGTCTTCTGCTGCTTGGGGGTGGCCTTGAGAGGTATAGTACTGTAAAGTTTCTCAAACATCCCTCGTAGAGATGTATACAAAGAATGTAGTGGCCGTCCATTCTGCTTCATGGTGAATATGTCATGCTGGAGCTGTAACATCTTCGTCTCATTACACACCTGTGAATAAGTCGCCGCCAGTATGTCCCACATTGCCTTAGCGGTGGGATGATGGAGAACATCATTAGCAATCTCCATCGACAATGTGCTTGAGAGCCAGACCTTGGCCTATGAATCATCAGCCTCCCATGAGGCATAGATTCCCGTCTTCTCTGCCGGTTCTTCCTCGATAAGAATGTGCTTCTTACCGTTCGACTTCATGAGGCTCATGAACTGCATCACCCAGAGCTCATAGTTCGTCCCATCCATCTTGACTATTGGTGCAAGACCTTTGAACGCGCCTATGGAGGGCATATCGACTTTGTTTTCTGACATGTCGTCGG
Organism: Ottelia alismoides; assembly: GCA_037367405.1. Classification (NCBI taxonomy): domain Eukaryota; kingdom Viridiplantae; phylum Streptophyta; class Magnoliopsida; order Alismatales; family Hydrocharitaceae; genus Ottelia; species Ottelia alismoides. Next base: position 66,938 of record JAZKJV010001077.1, on the reverse strand, counting down.
AGTCGAAGAACTAGGATTCATAGACCAAAAGATAAGTGTCTTCATAAATTGCATAGGATTTGAGTGCATATGTAGACTTTACGTACTCAAATCCATGGAGGGAGAGCCCGACGGGAGAGGAGGCGCCGGAGGTGGAGGGAGCCCTGCGGTGGAGGGGCCCGACTGTGGAGAGGTGCGACAGTGGAGGGGGACCGACGGTGGAGGGGGTTCGACGATGGAGGGGCCCTGCAACGCGGTGGGAGGAGGAGGAGGCGGTGGGAGGATGCAGCGGCGTCGAGGAGAGGTGTAAGGAGGCGGTGACGCCGAGGAGGGGGGATGGGTAGGGTTAGAGTTTTTAGGGTTTTGGCTCTCATACCATGTTGGTGGAAAAGAGTTATCTGTTTATTCCATAGAACCTAGGCTCTCTTATATAGAGAGAGAACCCATGGGTAAATTACATAAGAGGTTACCAAGAAAATAAATATATCATAAACAATACACCCACTACATAATCATCTCTACATTCTATGATGATACAGGGTACCTCTATCAAACTAAAGGGTTCCGAGAACTATGTTTTATGGTCTAGATCATTCAAAGTTTTTATTGATGGTCAACGAAAGATCTATATCCTTACAAAAGGACCCGCCCAAGGAGACGAAAAAGACTACGATACCTGGTATGCTGATAACTGCCAGGTGATTACTTGGTTGACCAACAGTGTCGACCCGAATATAGCCTCCAACCTTCTTTAGAAGGAAACTGCAAAAGCAATGTGGGGGAGCCTTGAAAATACCTACTCCCAAAAGACAACCAAATCCAGACTCTCAGACATATACATAAGGGATTTGGTCAGCAAATCAGGGCGACACATCTCCAGTTTATTATTGCAGACTGTTCACATGCCTATTTGAGGAGCTTCTTATTTTTCAACCTGCTTGTTGTGATAAACATATTGATTACGAGCATAATGACAAGTATATCGCTTTCTATTTGGACTCCATCCGCGATACAAGTCTGTAAAAGTCCAGTTTCAGACTGTTGCTGCACTACCTACTCTTGAGACCATATATGGTCGATTGCAGGAACTTGATTCTCCCTCTCCTCAGTTATCTACAGAGACTACTGCGCATATTGCCAGAGGACGAGCTAACTACCAGGGAGGACGCAGCCGTGACGGTGGTCGTGGTCATGTCCGGGAAGCTTGACATGGACGTGACTTCGGACGTGGACGCAGACGGAATCCTGCCACCGCTCGCTATCCGGCATGCACTCACTGTGGACGCTGGAATCATACCTTTGAATGATGTTAGACAAAGTTTGGGATGCCCACTAATGCCAACAGTGCCTATGACGTGAATTCATGTGATACTGCAGAAACCTTTCCAGATCAGCCGTCAGGTGATAGCCAGACATCCTTCACTACGTCTGAGTATGCTCGTCTACGTCAGCTAATACAAAATTCAACCAGCGAAACTAGTACCTCTTCTCTGACGGCAAATCTAGCCACTACTTCAGGTACTCTTGCAAATGTTGCCTTTGCATCCAACCATGCATGGATAATTGATTCTGGTGCATCTACTCATCTGACGGGAGATGGTAGTCTTCTCACTCATACACACCCTTCCTCTGTTGTGAGGACTGTTCGGGTTGCTAATGAAGCACATTCTCCTATAACTACTGTGGGGACTATGGAGTTCTCCAATCTTCGTCTCACTGATGCACTGCACTCCTAATTTTCCACTTAGTCTCTTATCTATTTACAAGTTGTGCCAAGAACTTAACTGTTGTGTCATATTTGACGAATTCTGTTGTTATTTTCAGGACAACCGGACGAAACAGATTTTTGGTGGGGGACATGAGAAGAACGACTTATATTATCTTGATATCCCATCTGATTCTACGTTTGTCGGTGCTGCATCTATATCTACTGATCCTGTTCTTTGGCATCTTTGCCTAGGCCATCCATCCGCCAAAGCTCTCTTTAATGTTCCCCGAACTCTCTACACTTAAGCCATTTGAGTGCGAGGCGTGTCAGTTCCAGAAACATCATCGGGCATCCTTCCTTGCTCGCTCAGAATCTCGCCGCAAAATTTCTTTTTCATTAGCCCATTGTGATATTTGGGGACCCTGTCCGGTCCGTACTCTGAGTGGACATAAGTACTTTATTGTTTTTGTTGATGACTATAGTTGTTCATCATGGGTCTATCTACTAAAAGAACGATCCGAGATTAACATATTATTAAGAATTTCTTTCATTATATCAAGAAAATTTTCTCCATTGGTATTCAGATTTTTCGATCAGATAACGCGTTGGAATTTACTCAACACGATTTAACCACTTTCTTTGCATCGCAGGACACTATTCACCAAACTTCATGTCCTTGCACTTCACAACAAAACGGGGTTGCGGAAAGAGAACTCAGACACTTGCTAAATATTGCCCGATCCCTCCTCACCCAGATGAAAGTTCTCAAATCCTACTAGGGGGATGTTGTTTTGACCGCTGTCCATCTTATCAACATAGTTCCATCTATATCCCTAAATGGATCCACTCTATTCTCACTACCAAATTAGTTACCTTTTCCACTACCAATACGAATTTTTGGATGTATTGCATTTGTTCATAACTTCCATCCCACTGACAAACTCTCCCATCGTGCAATAAAATGTGTTTTTCTTGGTTATTCTATTACTCGAAGAGGTTACAAGTGCTTTGATCCAACCGGTCATCGATATTATATATCTGCAGATGTAACCTTTTTTGAGCAAACAAGTTTCTTCACGTAACCCGTTACTGATATTCCTCTTGATCTCCCAACTCCACCCGTCGTCTATAAGCGGAAACAAAAACCCAATCCACCAGATGTTCCCTTACCTATGCGTTTATTGCAGAATGATATGTCTACTTTCAAGTGTCCCCTCCACTGCTGTTCCGGGTGATCCCGAGGAGCTTCCCATTGCTCTAAGCAGAAGTAAGAGGCATCGTACACTTCATCCTATGTCTCATTTCACTTCTACTGCTAGTTTATCAACAACTGACATAAGATATGCAGATGCTCTCATGACCATATCAATTCCGAGATATCATCACAGTGCTTTAAAGGATTCAGGTTGGCACCAGGCTATGAATGAAGAAATGGAGGCTCTTACCTCAAGAGGGACATGAGATCTAGTATTTTGCCTAAGAGGGCTATACCTGTGGCATGCAGATGAGTTTTCATGACCAAACGATCACCTGACTGGTCAACTGAAAGATCAAAAGCTCGTCTTGTGGATAAAGGCTTTATGCAGATATATGACATAGATTACTTTGAGACATTCTCACCAGTTGCACGAATGTGCTCTATCAGAACTACCCTTTCTATAAACACTAACAAAGCATGGCCTATCTTCCAACTAGATGTGAAAAATGCCTTTTGATATGGAGATCTTGATGACATGGCCTCAAATTTCAGCGAAATTCGGTCGAATTTCTATCGAATATCGATATCCAGTCGAAATCGAAATTCGACCGAAATGACCGAAATATGGGGGTCCTAATACAAAAAATGACCGAAATGACCGAAATTTCGGTCGAAATTCCACCGAAATTCCATCGAATTTCTGTTTTGGTCGATACCGAAATGGTGACCGAAATCGACATTTAGGGCCTTGCTTGATGAAGAAGTCTACATGATGCAACCTCCGGGCTATGAGGTGAGGGGGAGTACGTATGTCGACTACGTAAGGCAATATATGGCCTGAAACAAAGCCCAAGGGCATGATTTGACAGACTTACTCCAGAAAATAAGCACTTTTGGCTTTTAAAGAACAACCTCTGACTATTCTGTGTTTGTCAGAAGACAAACAAGTGGTACTGTTATACTGTCCGTCTATGTAGATGATATGGTTGTCACATGTGATGATGAGAAAGGAATCCTAGAGACCAAGACCTTTCTCCAGAAAGTGTTAGTCAATAAGGACATTGGTCCATTATGCTATTTTTTGGGCATAGAAGTACTACGCACTACAGAAGGTCTTCATCTCTCTCAAAGAAAATACTGCCTGGACATTCTTGCTGAAGCTGGGTTACTTGGATGCAAGCCTTCAAGTACTCCGACAGACTCGAAGAAACACTCCACGTCCTCTGATCCTATCTTCGAAGATATTACTTGTTATAGGAGCTTGGTTGGCAAACTTCTCTACCTCGCCGTTACCAGACCATATATCTCTTATGCAGTGAGAAGAGCTAGCCAACATATAGAGCAACCTCATTACAGTCATTGGCAAGACATTCTTCAGATACTACGATACTTGAAGGAATCTCCAGGGTGTGGTCTCTTTTACAGGGCAAACGGATACACTGGCGTTGTTGCATACGCTGATGCTGACTATGCTAGTTCACTAGAGGATCGACGCTCCACCATAGGATATGTCATGATGGTTGGAGGAAATCTGGTCACTTGGAGAAGCAAGAAACAGACTGTCGTATCTAGATCTAGTGCAGAAGCATAATACAGAGCAATGGCTCAAGCAGCTTTTGAGATCACGTGGCTATTAAATTTTCCTCAAGAACTTGGCATTGCAGTCACTACACCCATTCCACTACACTGTGACAACAAGTTTGCTACTTACATTACCACGAATCCTGTGTTCCATGAAAGAACCAAGCACATAGAAATTGACTGCCATTTTGTTCGGGATGCTGTCAGAACTGGGAAGATTAGTAGTCCTCACATTACCACTGATCTTCAACTTGTAGACATTTTCACTAAGGCCTTACCCAAGAAGCACCTTCTATGGATAATTTCAAAATCGGGCATGATCGATAAATATGTCCAACTTGAGGGGAGTGTTAGTAATTGTTAATATTTCATTGTAACCCCAACTAGGTGCACGTATGTATTTTTCCTCTTTTGAGCTCTCTAGAGTTTGTCCGATATAAGGACCCATAGACCTCTAGAATAAAGCAAGCTCTTTCATTCTTCTATCCCTCTCAGCAAGGTGGATATTAAGTATGAGAAGGGATACATTTATCTTATTGATTGGGAAACTGTGAGAAGGCCGAGAAATGAAGGGGTTTTGGGGTCTTGACACTTGAATACATGAATAAGTCGCTTTTGGCTAAATGGATTGTCAGACTTTGAGGCGAAAAAGAGTTAGTATGTCGTCTAATGCGGAATATCTATGGCTTTGGTGTTTTGTTCGCTCCTACTGTTCGTCTACCTTCCTTTCTCTAGAAGGGTATTTCCTGCCTCCTAGAGATAGCGAGTTTAATGAGATTGGAGATTGGTGGTGGTGATCTGTTTTGCTTTTGGTTGGACTACTGGACTAGTACATGGCTCCTAAGGATCACTATCCTATATATGCTATATCTAGCATTTTTGATATCTCAGTGGCACATGCGTGGTCGATAGAAACTTGGGCCCTTTAATTTGTGGCAAGTTTTTTCAGATTAGACGCCGAGGGATTTCTATGTTTTATGATTGAGTTGGAGGACATGGAACACCCCACTACTGGGAGGGATAATTGGGTTTGGGCGAGCGACCCGTATATCCATCAAGAAATTGTAAGGCTTTCTCAAGGTCGCAACATGTAATACAAGAGGATCCAATGGATCGAGGTTTTTTTAGCTGGTGAGACATGATCGCATGCTTACAAGAGGGCACAGAGGCATTATTCTGCATACATATAATGTGATTTGTCCAAAGATGGGGTGAAGGTACCGAGGATATGGATCTTTTTCAGTTGTCGCTACTCGTCAGACTTTTAGGAGCGAGTTGGTATTTATTGGTTTAGCACTGAGGATGGCTCTGCTTTTCGGAACTCCATTTGGTCTTACTGCACCGATTCTTATGAAGATTGTAGTACCCTTTGTTCATCTTTGGCGATCAGGTGTGCTTGGCATGAACTCATTTTTCGTGGTCATTGTTCTTATTCAGAAAATATGCTAGAACACAATAAGGCCCTCCACATGGCCCGACTTATGTGCTATAACTTTATATTATGTATATATATTAATAGAATCTTACGGTGGTCCCACCTCATGACTGCATCCTCTTTTATTTCAAAAAACAATACTCATCAGGCCCAATAGAAATCAAACAATTTAGTGCTATGCTTATCCATACAAAAAATAATGTGATGTGGGATAAAGAGTGCATGATCTTACAGCATACTTGGATCAACATAACATGCCAATCATCAATGGTAGGTCCATTCATGGGTAAATGAGCTTCTGAAGCATTCTCTCATAGGTGGTCAATGATAACTTGATTAGGGACTCGACCATCATCGTACACATCAATAGGAACTACTAGAAGAGACGCAGGAGCAGGTTCCTAGTTTCTGTGCTGATAGACCTTCAAAGGAGGTGAATCTAGCTGTATAGATTCTTCTTTGGAAGTGAAAAATCTTTCTTGAAAGAACGCGACGTCCTGTTTCATTTAGTATTTCTTGGATATCGACCTAAAACATCGATTCCTTCTTGGGTTCGAGAGTATCCTACAAAGACATGCTTGACCCCCTTTAGGATAGCTTGTTGGCAACTCTATAAAGGCACACATGTTGGTAATTCAAAACCTAAACCCATCCAGAAGTAAATGGGACGGGTTCGTGTCAGGTACCTAATGGGTAAACTCGGATTGACATCCTGCACATCGCTGAAGGGGTTTAAAGAGATCTGTTAGAGGTGTTGGCAGTGCTGGAGAGAGGTCACGCGGTGCGCTGTGCGGATGATGCGATCTGGATATCTAATTTGTCTGTGTGTACGAGGTTTAGGGTTTAACTTTGTGAGATGGCACGAAAGCTTTGGGGCTCCGATGGCCAGTGGCGGTTAGTGGGCTCCCTCTGAGTTGTAGGGGACTCATGGCTTTGAGTCAGGTCACATCTGGCAATAAGTTCGAGCAATAATCACAAAGCCGTTGGGGGGTCGTCGTCTTTGATTGGAGGTATGTCGAGATTCGTGGCGCCAATGGTGATGGACTAAGTGACGGAATTGTTGCTAGAGGAGAAGTCAGAGGCGGCGATGGTTTGGAGTAGAAGCCTTAAACTTGGGGGCGAAGTCATCTTGGAGGCCCTTATTTGGTTGGATCATGGGGGGATCTGTGTTTGAGATTTGGGGGTGGGATGGGGACAAATCCAATTGTAGTTGTTTTTTGTTCTAGATGCCTACTTGTGAGACCCGAATCGGAAGTCCCTGCTTAGGGGTCGGGCTTACCCCCTTTGGGATTAGGCGGGTCGGGCGTGGTTTCGGGCTCGTTGGAGGATCTGAGTTGTTCGCATGGCTGCTCTGAGCTACCTCGGATGTCGTGTACCGATATACTTCAGCTTTTGTATTGCCTTGAAGATTAGGGGGGCAAGTGGGCTCATGCGTGGATGGAATGGGTCAGGCCACAACCATAAAGCATTTTGGGTTCGAATTCAAAGGGGTGTCTGAGCTGAAGCTTGTTGGACCTTTGAGCAAAGGGAGACCTGTTCAGATGTTGGAACCTCAAAGCTGGGGCTGAATTAGAGGAGGCAGATGCTGGCAGCAGCACGAGCAGGAAGACAAAAGAGGATGGCTTTTGGAGAGGTTGCACACAGTTTTAGATCGAAGCCGATTCTCTCTTTCTTAAGAAAGAGAAGGAAGCCTGATGCAGGAAGATAGTTAGAGCGTTAGATGGAGGACAAGTTGAGAGGTGTTTATTTCGAAGGGGATAGGGAGGAGCATGCAAGCGTGGGAGTGGGTATGTCTCAGGAGGAGGCTGAGAGGCAACTGATGTTGGAGACGGATGTTGCAGGAGACATTCACGTGCAAGTTGCAGAATGTCAATGAGTCATGTTGCCCACCGCTAACCCTCGTTAGCTACAACATTTGGGGGTTTGGCGATCGGGAGAAGACTTACACAATTGGGTGCTCTTGAGGTCGTGCCAGGCTGACATGGTCTTTCTGTAGGAAACAAAGATTCAGGAGCGGGGCAAAGGTGTGTGGGCTTCAGTTTCTGGTTCAAGGTTATCGGAGTTCAAGGTGACCCTAACTGATAGAAGTGCTGGATGTGTGGTTCTTACGTAGGGTGGTGATGGATTTTCATTGTTGGAGGAGAGGGTGGGGAGCAGACCTGTGTCGGTGGTCTTGGAGCCGAAGTGTGGAGTGGGGAGATTACTACTTTCTTCTATGTATGGGCACATTGATGGTCTGTCCCTGTGGGGTGGTTTCTCGGGAGGAGTTACGACTGGTTAGAGAAGCGTTCCTGAATTTGTTGTGGATTGTCAAGGGTGATTTTAATGTCACCTTTTTTGCTTCAGACTAGGGATGAGCATTGGGCCGGGCTGGCCTGGCCCAACTCGAAGCCCAACCCATATTGCTCGGTCGACCCAAGCGTAAATTAAAATGGGACGGGATAGGCCATGTTTCTAGGCCCAATTTTTTTGTGCCGAGCTTGGGCTTGGCTCGGCCTACCTGATAAGCCCACAAGTCCATTCCGATAGAAGGCCTACTATTGTGCCTGCATGCCCAGCTCGATAATGCGGCTGCTGCTTGGCCCGAAGTGGCCCGACCTGGTTAAGTTCCCCCACAGTCCCACCAAGCCCCAGCCTGCAGGTTACACACATCTTGTTTATTCTTTTTTATATATTTGAGTAAGGAGAAAAAATGTCGTTCACTTTTCAAGTCCAAATCTTTCCACTAATGGCTTCTGATTCAAAAGATCATGTGTTAATATCCACCACATTCCATTCTAATTCATAGAAATGTTGAGCTGGAACTATTATCAGAATGTATTGATTATCTGTTAGGCTGCTAATATTCAACGATATTGGATTCAACATGGCCAGTTTTTGATACATGTATCTATTGCGTATAAATGTAGATTGAGAAGTTTCAACATGTCATCTTACACAGATCCTAATAACACCGTGTTTTTTAGAGTGGTTTATTTGCCATTCAATCTGGTAAAAGATCGGATTACCTAATCCGTGCTAAACTACACTTCCATCTATTCGCGTTCACAAATATTCTATCTTTTTTTTGAAATTCATCAAATTATTTAATGCTTTTAGGACCTCAAACAACTGTATTTTTTACTTGTCAAGTGTTGTCAGCAATCACATAAGAACTTGTACCTCTCAATCCATCCATAACACATGCCATAAGTATTGGAGCATGGTTTCCTATCACCAGTATATTCACAATGGTAAAATACAATTCTCAACTCCATCTGATAAAGCACTAAGGGCACATTTAAAAGAGATGATGAGGAAAATGCAAACAACCTCCTAAGTGCAGAGTGGAAACAATCACTTACATGGCAAGAAAGGCTAAGGTATATCATCAGTGAGATGATTAGTAGACTAACTACACAACAACACTGAATACTGTGGCGCAATCTAGTTCAAATCACTACAAATCATCACACAGTTGGTGGCCCAAAGCCCGAATTTTTAACGGGCTTGGGCCCTTCAGGGCTCGGCCTAGGTCGACCCATGTTCATCCCTACTTCGGACCGTCCCAATAAGATGGGGGGGGGCAAGACCCAACTTCGGTAGAGTTAAAGTCTTGGGTTGGGGAGATGACACTTTAAGTGGTTGACACCATGGAGAAGCAATTCATCTAGATCTTGTTTGGATCGTTTTTTTGTGCTCGGTGGAAATGCTAGAGATGTTCCCTCTTGCATCGTCTCGGGTGCTTCAGAGATCCTGCTCGAATCACACACTATTTGTTGGGTTTCTGGGGAGGAGCTGCACCCTCGGGCGGTGTTTAGATTTGAGAGATCTTGGTTGTTAGAAGAGGGATTTAGGAGTTTGGTGGCTGATTTCAGGGTGTCGCATCAGGTGGAAGGTTCGACGACACGGAGGATGGCCCAAAAGATAGATGGTTTGAGGGAGGTATTGAAGAAGGTAGAGACACGTCATGCGAGAGAGGAGAGACGAGCCAAGGCAACAGTGGGATTGTGTGTTTGGATCTGGTCGAGGATGAAAGGGAGTTGACTACATAGGATTTTTTGGCTAGAGTCGAACGTCAAATGACCACCACAAATGAAGATAAGAAGAGGTAAGTGGAGTGGCGACAGAGCTCAAGGCAAAAATGGGTGAAAGAGATGCAAATACGAGGTACTCATGCTGTGGCATGTGGATGGCTGAGGAGAAATCTCGTCCACAGTGTTCTTGTAGGGGATGAAGGGGTCCATGGAGATGAAGTAGCAGAAGCGATGGTGGTGCATTTCAAGAAGGTTAGGAGGAAGGTTCCATTATTAGGAGGGGAGGAGGGTGCAAGGTTTGTCGTCGAAACAAGCGAAGGCGGTGGTGGCTGTTTTTATCGCAGAGGAGGTGAGACGAGCAGTTTTTAATCGTAATGCAGATGGATGCTCAGGGTCGGATGGATTACCAATCTTCTTTCTCAAAGAGTTCTAGGATGTGGTGGAAACAGATGTTTGGCACTTATCTCCGAATTCAGAAATGAGAATGGGGAGTTGGAGAAGTTGAACATGTCATTGATCTTCTTGCTCCTGAAGGAGGTTGCGGAGTGGGTGGTATATTTTAGGGCCATGCATTGTTGAATGTGGTTTATCTTATTGTGGCCAAAGTGTTGGCAAACTGACTTAGGTGTGTGCTTGATGGGTTCATCTTATCAACTAAGATGGGCTTTATTCCAACATTGCAGTTGATGGATGGGTTGGTTATGACATCAAAGATGGTAGTGGATTGGAAGTGGATGGAGAATGTTGGGTTTTTATGGAAGGTAGACTTATCAAAGGCATATGATTGCTTGGAGTGGAAGTTCATTTGGGCTTCTTTGGCTTGGAGAGGTTTTTCGGACATTTGGATTGATTGGATGAAGAGGTATATTACCACTTCTTCATGTTCTGTGTTGATTCATAAAAAACAAGAGGGTGGTTTCTTTTAGCTGCAGAGGGGAGTGAAGCAGGGTTGCCCCTTGCTCCCTTATTATTTATTTTGGCTCTTGATGCATTGTTGGTCATCACGAAGCTTGCAGTGGCAGATAGTTTCTTCCTATGGTATTCCAGAGATGGATTCTCGATTCCGGTTCTACAGTAGATGATACGTTCGTTTTCATAGAGGATGGGGTGGTGGAATGCAAAAGGATTAAAGCGGTTCTTGAAAATTTGGGGAGGATCTCGGGCTTGCATGCGAACGAAGCCAAATCCGCTTTCGTTCCCTTTGGTTTGTTAATAGAGGCATTAGTAGCATGTGAGATGATATTAGGATCCACAAGGAAGTGTTCACCCATCACTTACCTTGGTTTGCCATTGCTCTATAGGGGGTTGCGTAAGGTGGACAAGCAGTCAGTTATAACAAAAATGGAGAAGAAGTTTGCAGGTTGGATAACATCTTACCTCTCAGGGGTGTGGGGTGGGATTGGTGCTGGTAAAGGCAGTGTTGCCAGTCGATTCTGGCATTCTTTTTGTCTTCGAGAGTTCTTTCCTGCAGGAGTTCGAAAGAAGCTGGAGGCGATGATGAGGCATTTTTTCTGGCCTTCATCTAGTGGTCGAAAAGGTGATGCTCTTATGGAGTGGGATGTGGTAATGAGGACTACTGAGGAGAGGGGTGCTAGGGGTTCTGCGGATAAGAGATATGGATAAGCCGAGGCGATGCTTTTGATTAGAGTTTGGGAAGATGGGTCTGATATAATCTATTTATTCATGCCATCCGGCTTATGCGCGAAAGTTGACGTTGTGGCATTACCTTCCATGTTTTGGAGAGGAATTTATTTTGTTATGTCAAATGTGGTCTCATCTCTGAGGCAAATTTATGGGAAGTAGAGATGTCTTCTCTTTTTGGAGAGATGATTAGTCGGAGGAAGGGGCTCTATGTGATATTTTTCGTAGACTCTTTGCCTTGTCTTTGTGTAAGGAAGCTAGTGTTGCAGAAGTGTGGCCTGAGGATCATGGTCACCGACTTTTGTTGCGTAGCTGTCAGATCAGAGATTTGAAGAGTTCTTGAGTCTGTCAAGCATGCTAGACAGGATGGAGGAGCCATTAAGTGGTCGAGATTCTTGCACTGGAGAGATGGGCGTTTCACTGTTAAGAAAGCTTATGAGGTGCTAGCTGCAACCCCAACGATAATTAACGATGGGGTCTCTCGTGATTGCTGTAGATTCTGGGACTGGAAGAATCCTCTGAGAATTTAAGTTTTCCTTTGGACTTCGAGGCATGGTCGTACAGAGAGCCATGATCTTTCAAGGTAGTGACAAGAGATGCATGAGCTATGGTGAAGTGGTTGAAAATATAGACCACTTATTCCGTTGTCATGGGTTGAGGGAGGTTTGGGTGGCCGCAACCCTGCCTGGATGGGATAGTTTGGAGTCATTTTGAAGCTCAATGGGAAGTGGATGGAGGGGGCTCTTTAGAAGGAAGAATGAACGTAGTTGCTCATGTGTGGGCCATCTGGCTAGTGAGGAATGATTTTGTGTTCAAGGAAGTGAGGCTCTAAAGTGAGTAATGAGAATCTATTTGAGCCGTAGGTCTTGTAATTTTTTTGTTCATAATTCTTTATATATATAATATTGTTTGGACGAGCCTCTTTTGGAGGTGCGCCTCATTTTTTCTCCAAAAACAATCTACTCAAAATTGGTAGGAAGACCATGGAGCATCCCACGGAGAGAAGACATATCGTGGTTTAAACGCGAATTTGACAACTTGTTATTGGTGGAATAGAGGCAACGATGACAAACAATAGGTAAAAAGAACCATTCGACAAACAATAGGTAAAAAGAACCATTCTTCTTATACCCACACAATCACCTGCATCGTCTGGATGTCATAAAAATAACAGTGACATTCATAAAAAATAACCTTGCACTTGAGTTGTTTACGTGTTTACAAACATGGAAACGACTTTAGAGAACTCAGAAGCTTAATAAACATCAGTGAGTCTCAACCTAGGAGAAAAATCATTAATTCCAACGGGTGTAATAGGAGTTAGACACCATTGACTCGAATGTGTGGTATGTGAAAAAGAGGTATGATTCCCGGTGTGATGATTTGAGGTATTAGAGTCGATTACCCACTTTTCAGAAGCATGGGATCAAATTTCGTCGAATTCGACCGAATTTCGGTCAAATTTCGGTTTCGGCAGGTGACCGAAATTCTGCCGAAATGGCTTATATCGACCGAAATTTGGGGTCCCCAGTTCAAAAACTGACCGAAATAACTGAAATTTCAGTTGAATTTCGACCGAACTTTGACCCAAATTTCGTTTCGATCGGTCACCGAAATCAAATTTTGAGACCTTGGTCAGAAGATTTCATGGATGCCAAGTTGGCATTGATACTTGAGGTATCGATCAGACCAATAATATGCTCTGTAGCAACATGTGATAAAATACGATATGATATGCTCATCAGATGGAAATTGTCATGTGATACTGAAAGGCAGGTGCCCTAGTAGATGCATGCGCAATAACTATCTCAATACCAGAAGTATCTTTAACATACTCGTATGAAGAGTCTTGGTTGACCTAGATAGGCTTCCCAAAATTTTCACAGCATCTATCCTGAGCAGTCATCCTAGTAATAACATCGATCTTTTGATGATGATCATTGGTACCAGGTATAGACTCAGATGCTTGTAACTGATCACTAGCAGATTGATAACAAGAACAGTAACCAAGACCATCCATGAATCTGTATGTATGCCACTTGGCTTTCCGAGTAGTCTGCTTGCCATAATACCCAAAATGGTCAGCTCCTTGAAAAAAGATTCCATGGTAATGTAGTAATCAACAATGGGCATACCATTCTATTTGATAGGTAGATTTGCAATAAACGTCAACAAATCTGACCTTGTTGGACTTCTAAGTACTCTCTCTCTATAGACTCACCCATATATGGTTGGTGATTTGTTTGTAGAGTAGATTGGCTGCAATCTTCTGTTCTACGCTAATCATGAACCAAGTCTGAAAAATTGTTTCATGTTCTAACTTCTTAAAGCCTTCATCAATAGACTTCAAAATGCTTTATATCGCTCATGAGGCGAGTTACGACAAGGTTGTTATCTTGGTCACGTTTTTGAAAGTCTTCATCTATAAGCTTCAGAAGCTATTTGTCAGAATGTAATGCTTCTTCTTATGCTCCACAAATATCTGATAGGCATGCGACCAGAGAGCATAGTTGAACACTCTATTCAATTACATGGTGCTATCCTAAATCATGTGGGATGATGAGGCATCTGATGGCTTGGGGGTAGTTGAGGAAGTAGTCAAAGAGTTTGACATGACTAGCATGTATAAGTAAGTGAATCAAGCCAATAAGATCGCTTTAGAGGAGCACTTGACGTCTCATGCCAAACGGAGTCACATTAGGATGCCACAATGGGTGCATGATGCCGGAATGATAGGGGCCTCTAGGACAATAGCACATGCCTCTAGAGACTCAGAATAACATAGTCAGAAGAAACTGTAAAAGTTGTCGAACTTGATTAACAACCAGACAGAGAATACACAGCTAGATGGCATCAGTGTTTTAAAAGTGTTTTAAAAAACAGCGGGGACATGTGGGTGAATAGCCTTTAGAGGTCCATCATAGGATGGAAGCTGTGGCAAGAACTGCCACGACAAGGGTTGCAACTGATCATGGCTAAGGCATCTGCTGGCAGTTGCGGCTTTGGTCAGTTGCAGCACTGGGAAGTTACCGGTAGAGGCAGCTAGGCTAGTGACAAGGAAGGATTCTAGTCGAGCAGAGGGGCCTGTGGGTGGGTGTGCACCAACGTGATAGATGAGTTGGGTTGTCAGTGTAGAAAGAAGAGAGACCAAGTGGGTATAGACTATAGACACCAACATAAGATCACACCTCTGATGCCACGTTGGAGAAACCCTTCAATTATGAAACCCAAGAAGAATGTCGGGGAAAATAGGAGCATCCAAGCAAAAGGAAAAACACAGAAAAGTATGTAAAAACCAACATCTTTAAACTTGAATGAGTGTGACAGTTGTGTTTTAAGTTAATTGGATTTCTACAAGATCCAATTGCTTTTTCTTGTCTGGTCTCATATTTCTTAGTGTTGAGACTCGTGTGAGTTGGCAGGTCCATATAAGGGTCCCCTATAACTTGTAATATTTGGGAAGAATATTATGACTAACCCCACTGGGTCCTTTAGTGGAGTAGGGGCGGAGGACTAGTCATATCAATTCACATAAACATATTTTTTTTGCTTATTAACTGCACGCTATTCCAGATTTTGTTGTTCTCAGCACTTCTAATATCTTGAATGTTTATTTAACTCATCTAGTTTAGTATAATCAAATCAATGTAATATATAAAATTACACATCCAAATGTGATGTCTGCCCATAGAAATATATAAGAAACTTGTCCATAATGAAAAGTAAGACATGAAAGTAGGATATTAGAAAAAAAGAAACTTCAGTATTAAAAATCTAATTCAATGAAAACCAATCTGTAATCCACTGCATTGGTTATTGAATGGTTTAACGTGGATCAGGAAATAGTCCAATTCATTAAGTTTTAATTTGATTATGCCAATATCAGAGCGATGTGGACGCCTCAGCTAAACAACTCAACTGTGGCTATCTTTCATGAAATGCCCATCGGTTGTTTCCTTCTATATTCTATCTCATATATGTTGAGATAAATGTGCCACATTAAAAAGTTACTTCTGGGAAATATTTATCAGACCATTGAACATCTCCACTCGGTGCTAGTTAATTTTCTTAATGTTGGATGCTCCCAAATGCTTCACTTCAATCTAAAAGACAAGTTGTGACTTCCATGCCTCCTATTAATTAGATTGCATGATGACCTAAAGAGGAAGTTAGTTAGAGCATTTTGAAATAATAGTCCACTTTGAAATATGTAAAAATAGTGAAGTGGCTCATATGCTGTTGAGTTTCTCTACTTTATGCCTATCGGTCTTAGTTGGATGTTGTCATAATACACCAAGTGCAAACGAATTCCTATATGGAGGCATACTCATAAAGTCTGTAGTTTTGGAGGCATGAGTAAAACTTTAAGATGGAACACTTCACTGCTGTGGTCAAGACCTTTATATTCAGTTTTTTGTTTGTGTTCCTTGGGGTGAAGGGAATGGCTGGTTTTGTTCTTTGTCCTTGAGCAATATGTTTAATGGTTGTGTTTGTGATCATCATTCTTCCTTACAGGGTTCTTGGACCTTACCTTCCGATTCAAGCTTGAAAGAGGGCGACAATGGCACCGACAATGTGCATCCAAAGAGAAATCATCGTTTAAAGCACGAGGACTCCGGAGATCCGCATGTAAAAGGCAAAGATGAAACTATTTCAGATGATGAGAATCAAGATGAATCAAGGGGACGTTCCAAATTGGAGCGCTGGACCAGTCACAAAGAAAGAGACTACAGCATGAATCGTGCTCAATCTTCATCTTTGAGAACTGAAGCAGCCAATGGAAATGTTGTTCTGTGTGATGAATTGACTATGACAGAAGTGGACAAGACTGCTGAAAAGAATGTCAATAGCAAGGAGTCCACGCCAATGCTCTCTGAAAATTCTGTCAAAGAGGAGCATGACCGCCATCTCGAGACATTTGAAAAATTGAAGAAGCGAAGCGAGCGGTTCAACCTCCCTATGCCCGGTGAGAAGGAATCATTAGCAAACAAGAGACTCGAGAATGAACTTTCCCTTGCCAATAACGAGTCTCTTGCTGATTCAGAGGTCAAGCAAGAACGTCCTACTCGTAAACGAAGATGGGTTAGTGGTTGAGTCACAATTCGATGCTTGAAGATGCCATAGCCAGGAGGTATTGGTTATTTCATCCCAGAGTTATCTCACAGCTACTATAAAGATTTTTTTGACAAAAAAAATCTTATTAAGTTGTCAAGCGGGCGGCCTCCACCGAGCTTCTATGACTCTGAGTGATCTGCATTTGCTCTTCCTTTCTTCGGTTGTATGTATACTAGTAAAGAGATGTAACTTAATCATAATGGTGGCGTGTACGAAAATGTTCCTTCCACTTGCCATATGTTTCTGCAGGTACTTTGTATGTGAGGGGTGGACCTTTGTGCATCGGTTCATGCAATTGAAGCTTGTCTTATGGGTAACCGCAGCCGCTTTGCAGTAATGCATTGCTAGAACCTGGATGATGCTGCTACCTCCGAAGGCATTTCGCTGAAATCGAGCAAATGCCCAAATCAGTGATGCAAATCACAGTTCCATGGTGGTTTTCCTTTGAAGGCTTTGTCGAGTTGAGGTTAACTGAAGCTTTGAACCATAAGAAGCTTTTCACGACAGTTTGCTGCGGCAGCTCTGGTGCCACATATCATGTGAAACTTCCTGTACCAGCTTCCCCTGTCTAATAGTGTAATTTATGCGCAAATGAAGGCGCCATGTGCTTCTAATATGCACCAATTTATGTACACTGTTAGATACATGTTATCAAATACGAATATTTGATGACATTGAATCAAGTTTATACAAGATTTGCACGAACCGGACATGAATAATGCGATCACTTTGTCAATAGATAAACTGGTACGCAGTGATATATTGGAATATGAATATGGCAGATTGGGTTGTGCAGTCAAGCTGTATATGCTCAACCTAGAAATTTACTTGTAACATCTTGCGAATACATTGAGGCCTCTTTTTTAAAAGGTCATAGCAATTTTATTTAGTGCCAATATACTTCAAGTGAAGGGACTTGACGCATGACTCCCCGCCTTTTAATAAAAAAGAATCATGTAGCATTTAGCAGGATGATAGAAATAATAATGGGAGAAATCAGGGTTAGAAAGGAAATAAAGGTGAAAAGAGTGGTCTTGACATTCCTTTGTCAGGCAGTAGGGTGGGAGTGGACTAAATTAATGAATGCTATCAAAATTGTAAGAATGCCCTTGTCTACATTGTTCGTGCATATACTTGCACTGCATTTTTTAAGGGTACTACAACAACAAAACCTTTCTCACAATTAGGTAAGGTCGGCTATATGGATTTTTTTGCCTCTATTCAGATCTATCTTGGGCTTATATCCAAAAAAAAAACTAAGATCCCTTATTATAGTCTCATTCCAACACTTCTTGGGTCATCCTCGCCCTCTCTTAGCTGACTCAACATCCCAAAACTCGCATCTCCTAACATGTGCATCAACTGACCTTTGGAAATGACCAAATCACCTTTAGCGGTTTTCTCGCATCTTATCTTCGATTGGAGCTACACTAACTTTCCTTTTGATTGAATCATTCCAAATCCGATCTTTACATGTGCGTGTGTCCTCACATACACCTTAGCATTTTCGTTTCTTTCTCTGCACATGTTTGTGGTTCACATGCCAACATTCAGATCCATAGAGCATAACATATCTTACGGCTGTTTTGTAGAACTTTCCTTTGATTTTTATAGAAATTTTCTTATCACAGAGAACAATAGAGGCTCCTCTCCACTTAGCCAGCCTGCATTTATTCTATTAGTAACATCTCCATCAATTTCCCCATTGTATTGCAAAATAGATCCCATGTATATAAAAGAATCTCTCTTCTGAATGTTGTCGTCATCAATCTTCACATCGATTCCTTCATCATTGCTTCCATTAAAAGTGCACTCCACTTCAATCTTAGTTCTACTTATACGAAATCCTTTCATCTCCAATGCATGTCTCCATCTATGCATTGGAGACTAAATGATAAGGTTCCATCTATGCATCATGATCTCAGTTATAGATCTTATTTTTTAATTTAACTAAGAGGGATCTGACTTTTTTGGTCTAAAATACAAGCTTCTTAGCCCTTTTATTTAGACACTGAACTTTAAGGTTCAAAGTTTATAGGATTCATAGTTTGAGGTTCTTTGCCTGTTACAATTTTAAACATGAACCCACATGAATGTGCATCTTACCATCAAGGAGGGCCTTTCATAAGGTATCTGTCAGAATCATGATAATTGCTTGCAATTCTCATCCCTTGACAATCTCTTCTTCCCTTAAATTTGGAGTAGGGACGGGCATGTACCTCATCAAAGACTTTGTGCTTGCATTGGAAAGTCTCAGTTAGAAGCCACTAAGCTCAAGTATAGGTGATGATATGCAAGTGCTATCCTACCATAAACATCAAGAATGATGCAATATGAGGTACTCAAAATAAATCATATGTATGTAATATGAAGGAAAGCAAACTAGAATCTAGGTTTTTGTTCCACCATCCTCTTGGTGGAAAGACCAGTCACAATCTCACTCCATTATTTGCATCACTCTTTTATGAGACTCTCTTTCTTGTGGTCGTTCTAACATAATAATAAAAAGAGAAGAAGGCCATATTATTAATATTTTTTTATTTTTCTTTGATTCAAGGGACCAATCTCTTGCTTTAGAGTTGAAAGTAGATGGGAATGAATATCAATCATTATTTCGCTTGAATGGATGAGAATAGCTTGCTTCAGAGTTAAAGGAGGATGGAAACGAAATCTGGGTAGGCATGGCCTTCTGAGGTAGTCATATCGATCCCTTTTTATAAATAATTAATTGGAAGTGAGGCGTAGAGGAAAATGCAAAATAGCATAAGAAAATGAAGCTATTAGTTGAGTTGAAAGGGTATACAAAAAGCTTCATTGAGTTTGACAACCAGTCGCAAGTGAAAAGTCATTTCTCTACAACACACATGGGTTTTTAGAAATGCTTTCAAAGACTTGATTCCTACTTTAGTAATTGTAATCTAGAATCAAACATGGGAAGTATAGCTTCATAGACAAATAGTATCAAGGTTATCTCCCATCTAATAGTGCCTTATTGGGCTAGTCACCATGATTCACAACCATTCATATATTTCGAATTCTATGATGATTGTGAGATTCCTAGCATCCATAAGAAAACACAACTACAAGGAGCGCATGAGAAAATAATTCATATATAATTTAATGAAAAGAATGCAACATTGAATGTGTCATTGACACCGACTTGTGAATGTGAATTCAACTATGTATCTTATGCACTAGAAGGGAGGGGATGGAGGCATTGCAACTTGGTATACAGTAAGCGACGAACATATACCATCCCTATTATGTCCATGCCTGTCCTATCTGAGAAGACATGATGGTTTGACGACCGTCTCGTCTAGAAGTGTCCCATATGCACATGTGAGATGGTAAACGAGACCGTCCTATTACACCGATATGAAGGTATAGTTGTAACCGCCCCATCTAGTCTTCCCTGAAGACATGTATAGAAATCCAAAGATGATGATCGCCATCGTCCCTTGTAGTCAATAAGTGTTGACAGTCACCACCATCCCGTACGATACTAGGAGCGACGGTTGTGACTGTTCCCTGAAGCTTTCTATGCTCGTCGCATCCTAGATCTGATGGGATATGTAATGATTAGACGGGATGGCCATGACCATCCCATAAGGTTTTCTATGCTTGTCACACATATCCAATCCTAGATATGTGAGGACCAGACGGGATGGTCATGACCGTTCCATAAGGTTTTCTGTGCCCATCTCACATTGGTCAGATAGCATTGTGGGGATTAGAAGTGATGGGCACGACCATCCCATGAGGTATCTATGACCGTTCCATTAACATGGTGCAACCTTTAGGGATGTGCACAGAGGGCTTTCCGGATGGTCATGACAATCCCCTTTGAGTTGTTCCAGAAAAAAAAATACATGTTCGCTGTGTTTCTCAACCTCTTATCCATCTTTGTCGCACTATATATGAATTCAATAAAAGTATACATACATCCAGCTATTAATGAAAGAAGTACAGTACAAAACTAATTAATCATATCATATTAAACAAAAGAAAATGTTTCATCCAAAGAGTTCAGTAGATATATACATAACATTATACGAAAAATATTTTTAATCAACATTAATATAAAACATCTATCACTAAATCCTACTCGTCGTTATCTTCATCCTCACTCTCATCTTCCTCCTCTTCATTAGGTTGTGGTGCTAGAACTTGTGGAGCAAGGTTACCTCCACCATGAAGTTGCATGAAAGCACGAAATTGCACCATTTCGCTCAGCAGCCTCACAATCTCTTCTTCATATTGGTGCATCACAGTATCCTGGATAGACATCCACTCGTTCATCTGCACCAAATTATTCTCTAACTCTCTTTCCCTGATCGACTTTTAGGACGACGAGCTTCTACCATCATGATAATACGATCGGATGGTCACCCCACGACCACTGCATCATACACGTTCGAAATGCTCTAGACCTGTCACCTGGATGAATGCTTTATCTGGAGTGATATGTGGTATACTGGTCCCAGTGCTGTCCAATGAAGGGTGGTGGTGATCCTAACCATCTTCTCTTAAAATTTATGCATTAATCATCTTTTAACTTACATCATAAATTCTATAGAATGATAAATTATAAATAAATAAGTTTTCCTACATGAATGGGTTCATATGATTCATCTACGTACTCAACAATTTCACCCATTTCACGACTCTTGGATTGCGTAAAAAATTCATTCTGATTCGACACACAAACATGTTCTTCAATCTAAATATAACAACAAGAATAATACTTGTATTTACATTTCAAAAAACTATAAATGGATATGGAATAAATTAGCATTTACAAAGTCATGTTTCAACTGATTTGTATTTTTTTCTACCCATCCCGTGGGTAGCCTTCAATATCTTCTTTTTGTTATCGATATTTCTTATAGAAATCTCCTATAATTCACAATGTTTATTAACTTATAGTGAGTAAAAAATAAAGAATATGTACAATACCCCATGTTCTTCTCCAATCCAATATACAACAAGCTCCCTCCACTGTTTAGGATCAACGCTTGGTGGTACCCTCTGAAACAATTGCTCCAGTGGGAGTTGTGGATAGAAATACTAAAAAATATGTATTAATATCGCTATCATAATTAATGCTAAAAATAATTTACTTAGTATTATTCAAGCAGCCTATAAAACAACAAAGCATTTCTACAGTATAGCCTAAAATCAAGCCATTGACCTCGGGACTATGATCCCATGTAAAAGTAGCCTGCGAAGATTCCAAGTTATCTATGATTCACAATGATATTCGTACTATTTACGTCCATGTCACGTAGAATGACATCCTTAATAGATTGAGGCTGAAATCAACCGAGCTAATGGGAACACGAGAAAGGGCAACCTGTCCTAGGTAACTATGAAACAATGTAGAGTTCTCACCCATCGCATCACCACCAACAATCTCCACCCGTAAAGTCGTGCTTGAAGGGAGATGGTCTAATGCTCTGCACTGTGCAGGTCCTCTCCACCTAACAGAAGCAACCTGTGGAGGGTCTGGAGGTGGAGAGGCTGAAGCTGGAGCTTCTCTATCACATCTCGCACATGCAATATATATTTATCTAAAATCCACAAAGAAAGATTTAGTTGTTATACCTTTTAGTCAATCATTGTATTATCACAAACTCTATGAGTTTTTATGTTCACATCGTAATCTACGAATATAGTCGAGCTCTCATAAGTGCCTTCTTGGTATGCATCATCAATATAAGACATATCTTCATCTTCAACAACATAAAAGAAGTCTCTAGGAATGATTCGTATGGGAATAATCCATCCATTGTGAGAGTTATCTGGAACATAAAGACTTGCTCAACTTGGGTAGCAAGTGTAAATGGTTCATTTATTTGTAATAGACCACTCTCTTTCAAAGAAATATAGCCATTCTTATCTCTCAAGTAACCAATTCCTTCACGGTCAATATCAAACCATGGGTACTTAAACAAAACACATCGCATGTCATACATGAAACTAATTTGTATAATATCAATAATCTGTCCGTAGTAGCCATCAACTCCACCTTGAAGTTCTTCTTTTACAATAATACATGACATCTGTGTTTCTTTCATATCATCGATCGATTTCTTTCTAAAGTAGAAATCATTAACAATGTATCCCGAATGAGAAACAACTTGTGAGTACGTAGTTCATGTAAGAATTTCAATTTCTTTGATGAAATGATTGTCACCAGTATTATTTAATATCTCAACATATTCTCGAAATCATTCAATAAATTTAGATTTCTAGATGTTAGGACCAGATATCACACTATATTTATCGAATAACCAACCAACTTCATCAATTTGCATAAGTATATAATAATGAATTAGATCTAGTTCCGTGTCGGATATAATTCTTAAGACCCCTTTCAAATATTGATCTACCACATTTCTGCTATATCAATAATTTATCTTTATCGTTTACATCTTCTACATCACCATCATTGTTTCTTTCAAATATATCAAAATGTGTACTTCTCCCTATCTTGTACATACCACAAAAATTAATTCACTCTTCACAGACATATCCTTTGACAATGCATCCTTCCAGTTGAGCTTTATTAAAAAGCATATCCTTTAAATTTCTCAAACATCATTCTACATGATACATCCATCGATATTGAATGGATCCAACAACTCTAGCTTCAGTAGCTAAATGAAGGAGCACATGCACTATAATATGAAAAAATGATGGAGGAAATATTTGTTGAAGCTTTCACTATGTAACACGATATCATTTTCTAGTTTGACTAATGTAAATGGATCCAATATCTTTGAATATATAATCTTGAAAAATCAACTTAATTCAATAAAAGGATGCATAACATCACCTTCAAGTACTCCTCAAATAGCCAATGGAAAGAAGACTTGCATATAGACATGACAATCATGACTCTTCAACCTAGTGATCTTTCATTCTGTTTCATTAACACATCATCCTAATTGTGAATAAAAACCATTAGAAACTTTAATATCTTTCAATAAGGTGAATATTTTATTCCATTCTTCATTTGATAATGTATACATCATTCCGAGTATGGTTACGTGACCATTCTCCATCTCAATTGGATGCAAGTCTTTATGTATGTTTAACTAAATAAAATCACGTCTACTTCTTAATGTATGCTCGACATTTCCAGATTGATTAAGAATTCTCATAATATTCTTCATCACATTTTTCTCAATATGCATAACATTGTGATTGACATGTATATGTAAATCCTTCCAATAAGGTAACTCTAAAAAAATACTTTATTTTCTCCATCCATAAGACATTTTCTTCATGAAAGGTATGTGATGAACCACATTCTTGCCTCTTTAATATTGTTGAATTGTCGTAACACGAGACATGAATGATCCTTGCAGAGAACCGCCCTTTTGAATATGTGGGGTATTTTTAACTTGGTACTTGTATCTATATTGAACACAAGGACACATGCTATCCAAATGATTAATTAGATTATAACATTCACATTAAGTGATTAATTCTTCTACCTAGGTTAACAGACAAATAATGCACAAAATGATGCATTTTTATTTGACTTTTATGCAAGTCAAAATAAAGAGAAAATGCAACAAAATGATATGACATGCAAACATATATATATATATATATATATATATATATATATATATATAGAGAGAGAGAGAGAGAGAGAGAGATGGACAAATATGCCCCTAAATGAGTAATAGAATAAGCAGAAAAACACTTTATATCTTGAATTTCATTAATAATTCACACATACAAATTTATTCAATCCTAATCAATGGCATGCACATGAATAAGCAGAAAGACACTTTATATCTTGAATTACAAGCAAAATGTTATGTGTCAAATCACGAATTAGAACATGCCATTAGCTAGAGAATTAGACAAACAAAATAATGAAAATAAAATTACTTAAATTGGAGTCCATATGGTTAAGATATTCAAGAAAGAGTCGACATAAGTGCAAGAAAAACATGAAAAATAAAAAAAGAAACATTACAAACAAGTCCCCGAGGGGCATAAAGGCAAATATGGAAACCAGACTGGGCTTCCCTGTAAAGAATCTAGACGTGCCACATGAGGTGCACACACCTATACTTGTTTGCAATATTTGAGAAGACGAGGGGTGTGAATGCAAATGATCCTATGCGCACATGCCCAGCACACACAGACATGCTCAGAGTGAGGATCGACCAGTCATAGATATGGAGGCCACGTGGTGTAACACCCATTCTTCAAAGCAGGCTCAATCCCACTGAGCCTTCTGGGCTGGCATCGAAGCTGGGGCGAGATCAAGACCTCCTATCTGAAAATCAAATGGTACCTACTACCTGGTGCTCCACCTTCATCTCCCTCTCGCGCGACTGTAAAGGTTGGGATCTAGAGAACTCTAGAAAGCTCCTCCATGCTACTACTCGAGCTCTGAGAGTTGGGGAAGACTCCTTAGGAGCAGGCAATGATCCTGAAGGAGAGAGGGAGGTCTAGAGGCATCTGAATCAATGAATGAATCCCCCATCATCGGTGCGACGGCTCTAGAACTGAGAAACTTCGAGGCATCCGATCATTGAAGGCAGGAGGTACCTATGGTGTTAGAAGATAGCTGAAACTTATGTGTGCATGAGATGGAGTGGCATGGGAACCTGGAAGGGTGAAGAAGCGAAGGTCCAAGGTGGGTTCTTCTCCGACCATGGTGGAGAAGATTTCCTGGGGTGAACGTGGTTTTGGGAGAGGGGAAATGGTAAATGAAGGGTTGCACGAAGGTGGAGGATTGTAGAGAGAAGATGAACGCCGATGGTCGGAGGTGGCTTGGGTTGAGGTCTCATCGACCTCTAGTCTTTTCTTGACTCGCACAACCACGACGAGAATCTCAAATGACTGGATATAGCCGTGATATGGTTCGCCGACCATGGGTCAGCACCGGAGGCTGCGCCATGATTGCAGCTCGACTCTACCTCCCCTTGTCACGGGGACGGGAAGAGTGCTAGGCCAGAGTTTCTCACAAACAGTTGGAATTGGAGATGGTGAGGGCCCATTTGAAGGAGAGAAGGCAACTCCTAGTGGTTGACGAATCGATGTTCAACCGCTTCTCCGTAGCGTGATGTGGGATGGAATGGGTAGTTAGGTATTATGCATGGACGAAGGTGATTAGGACTGCATCTGGGAGCAGTTTGTTGGGAGATAGGTCATTTGGGGAGGTCAGGAGAATTTGGAGAAGATGGGGTCTAAGGGAGGAGTGATGTGGGAGATGGGTGGTTACAGGAGGAAGAAGATGAGTTGTGGGCCATTGGATCTTGATATCCAACGATCTTGATGGAGGTATGGTGTGCAACTCTTATGAGCCTAATAGATTATATCAGGGGGTTGAGGGATACATAGAGATGGAAGGCTTGGCATGGATCCATCAGGGAAATCCAACGGTGGAGGAAGAAGGCAGGAGAGGCAAAGGCTGGAGCTACGCGGCTAGTAGACCCAATAAAAAAAGAAAAAAGAATAAAACAAAGAAAAACATAAAAGAAATATTTACAAGAGGTAAATAAAAAAGTATAAAACATGAAAGTTGTAGATCTTTTTGAGATCTACAAGTTTCATATTGAATAAAAGTCAAAATAGGTCATATATACATACTTATATTTTTGTAAGTATTTTTAATGAATTGAAAACACTTGTTTTAATTTCTTTCATTATTTTTTATATTATAAATTTACATTTAATGTCGAAACAAATACGTGCAATAATTATCGATTTTTTTAAGATTTTTCAATAAATATGAAAACACAAAAATAAGTCACAATATTAGAGTTAAATATATACAATAATTAGGGTTAGTTATGTGCAAGAACTAGTTTGTTAATTATTGTTAATTAGATGTATATTTTATTAAGAAGTTTAATATAGAGGGATAATAAATAAGAATTATGATGATAAATCACAAATTTATCGGTCCGCTCAAACAACACCTCTAATTTATATTTGTTTCTCCCACAAAGTTGCTCCATCCGCTCTAGATAAAGATTTTTAAGTCGACCACAAGAAAATCCATCAAATTTTATGTTGTATTTACACCTTTGCTATCAGTGGTTAATTGGTAAAAAAATAACATTGTTCTAGATAGCAATGTTTCATACTTGTTATAAGCTAGGTAGAATGAATATCTTCTAAACATATGGGACATGCCAATTTTCCCTTGGTACTCCAACCAGATAGATTCGCATAAGCTGGAAAATCATTAATAGTCCACGGTAATACCGCACACATAATAAATGACCCCCTTTAAATGCATCATAATTTTTAATCCCAGAATTTCACAAAAGCTTTAATTCATCGAATAATAGCTCCATATAAACATTGATTGCATTTTCTGGACTTTTCGTACCCGGTATTAGTAATGACGTCATCATGATTGAAAAATTCATTGACATCAATGGAGGAAGATTGCATGTTAAAAGAAAAACTGACCAAATAGAATAACTCGTGTTCATATTACTGAATGGGTTAAAATCATCAGTTGCAAGTCTCAATCTAATGTTTTGAACATCTTCTGAAAATTCATGAGATCTTTCATCGGATTTTTCCCACTCCTCTGCATCATGCATCATCGAAGTGCCGCATCAGGCCATCTGAATCATTCCGTCTTCTATTGTGGTGCCATATCATCTGCTTCACAATTTTCTTAGAACTATATAATCTCTTCAATCTAGGAATAAGAGAAAAATATTGAACAATTTTTTCTGACCTTTTCTTCTAATGTTATTTTCTTTGACTTTGTATATTTGGCATTCCGAATAATGACTCAAATTTGAATTTTCTTTCTAAAAAAGTACACAATCATTAGGGTATAAATCTATCTTCTCATATTGCAATCCCAATGATCTGAACTTAGAATTTGCATCTTTCCAATCTTTTGAATTTTTTCAGTACTTTTGAGTACTCTCCTAATCAATGACAGGATATTCATCATCATTGTTGATGTAGAATGATTCTTCACTTTCACTTTAAACATTTCGAATAGAAATTGCAATCACGACATCTCTACTTTGGGAGCTAACATTTCTTCTACATCAATGCGATTCTTCTCAAAATCATCAGTTATTATATTTTCTATATCGTTTAGGTCATTTCTATTTATGTCGTCTAACATTTCATGCCAATGGTCACCTTCACTGTCCATACTTATATCATCTTCTCGCTCATGTTGAATATGAGGTTGATAGATTTATTTTCCATGTTCGGTCTAGGTAGTGTAATGTAACTAATAATCAACTAAGACTAGATGCTCATAAATTTGGTCTCAGACATTAACTCGACTATTCTTATATCTCGTACAAGGACAACTTATTTTATCACCGGCATCACTTGTTCTTCGATTCTCACTTTCACCATAAAATGTTCAGTCTACAAATCTAAGCACTCCATTCTTATAGATCTGAAAATCATCGTATCTCTTGTTCATCCAAGACATCCATACTTCTGCATTAAAGTTTCTCATTGTACCAACCCTGAGCAATCATTACTTGATCAAACATCATATACAAATGTATATCAACATGTACATTATATTTATAGTTAGTAAGATTAATAGAATTTGCAGGCTACTAACATTTATATATTTATTAATCATAATTTATGTACATGAACCTGTATGCTATATGTACACATGTATACTTAATTAAGTGATACATTGCATCCTCTTCCTCCTCACTCGTGTACCATGAGCGGACCTACATTTAAAGGATATGGGGCACCTTCATATCTATAATCCACAAGAAACAAACCCCTTTCTCAATAGTATAAATTCTACCCTATTTCCTAATGAGTGCAACATATCAACTATATATCAATAGTATGGTTGGGTGCATACAACATGTCAAGGATTGATAATAATGAACTCAAGTATTGTATGCAACTATAAGATTTATTCTACTAACGAGTAAAATATATAAGAGAAAAATTCCAAAATAAAAAAATAGTTACCGATATGTAACATGCTGATCAATGATGGAGTTGTCATGCGACCACCGACTGAGGAATCAAGCACATGAGGAAGAGGATCATTTGGGGAGAAAGCAGGGTCCCTAGGAGAAGGTCGAGATTTTCAGAGCGGGATGGGGAGAGGTCGATGGGCGAGTAAGAAAATGGGTTATGGAGCTCCCTGAGAGATTTTATCATTTCAACCAGAGGGGACAATCCAATTGATCATCCCAACATTGAGAATTGGGGACAGTCATAAGTATAACCATCGCATATACCTCTAAACCCACCTATTTTTCATTGAGTGGGGAAATGACAGGGACAAGCAAGAAAGAACCGTCCCGCATTACTTACAAGAGGGATGGTCGTCGACGTCCCTTAAATGTTCCCTGCTTTTATTTTTTGATTTTCATGAGACATGCACAAAAAGCTTCCTGAGACGGTTATGACCATCCCATAAGCCTTTAAAAAGTATGGATGGGACGGTATATGGACCGTCTCCTAATAAACCAGGGGTACATGGACAATCTTAGTGTGACTGTCCCATATGCGATTACATGAGACGTTCGCTCGTGTTCACCGTCTTCGGTAAGTACGATTGATGGGACGGTCATAATATCCCCCATCCCCTCTACATTTAAATGAGATGAATGTAATACACCCATAGCATATACTCGTAGAGGGGACGTTTGTTAACTGACCATCCCTTGTTACCGTCTCTAAACCCTGCTCTGCTGTAGGTAAACCTCATGCTCTCTCACCTTTGTAATCACAGATACCCCTTGATTGTTAGTGGGATCATTAGGACTTCTATGAAAGATCAAACTATCTAGCATCCTAGCAACACTTGCTTTGATTGAGGAAGACGTAATAAAATCTCATACCATTTTCTTTCTTAGAGCTCGATTTAATCTAAGATTTTCTAAAGATGAAAATTATTTAAAAGTGGTCACATCTCTACTTAATATCCTAAGACATACTCACATACGACAACCTTATATAATGGGAGAGGAGAGGAAGAAAACCATATTTCCCATAATTATGCATGTAAGAATAGATGTCGCATATAATGGCCACATAAAAGAGTATCCACAAATATTTCTAATTTTAAGTATGCAGTCACACAACAAACAAACATCAAGTGCATGCTTATTTTACAATGGAAATCCCTTTGAATGAAAACCATGACTTAAGTCCTCCTAACTCAGTATTTTTAACTAATCCATTATCCAAATTATCTATCCACAGATAACTCGATTGATGAGAACAATGCATTGATTAACACCAAAGACTTTTCACAACTTGGATCAAACACCAAATGTTACAGGATAACAATACATAGAAAGTAAAAGTGTTTATAGAAATTTATTTTTCAATTTGAAAATGAAATCACTAAGACTTTCCAGGAAAATCAATGACTGACTAGTCAAGCAGAAGTGATCGATCAAAACCACTGTTTGGTTGCCAGGGTACCCCAAGGTACCCTGGCGTACCCATGGCTCCAACCCTGCATTCTTGGATTGGAATTACTTATATTGGCCATACAATTTCTTTGGTATAATGGTTTTTAACCTTGTTCAAATACACTTATTAACATAAAAAACGTATTATAATCATTAAAAAAGTTAATATAACACATAATCAATGTCACAACACATCACAATTATCATTCCAACCATCGCAACCCTCCAAATAACTACTATTCACAGGAGGATATCCCAACCCAGCCCAACCCAGTCCAACCCAGCAACCAAACATGCCCTAAGTGATTAAACAACTACGGGTTGTTGATCGATCTGACTGATATGAATTTAAAAATCAACATTTAAAAAACAATCGATTATATAACATGGGATGATTGACCAATATCAACCATGGACTAAAACTTATCAATTAGATCAAAAAGAGCAATCAATCAGTCCTTAATCACAGACTAGAAATGATCAATTAAATCAAAGAGGGTGATCGACTGGTCCAAAACCAGAGATTAAAAGTGTCCGATTAAGCTAGGGGTGTATGTGTAGAAGATGATTTTCAGTTAGAATTTGACAAGCTTAATAACCTATGTACAAACTTATATATATGATTGCTTTAACCAGACGGCCTCTTAGGACCGCTGTTGAAAGGCCGTACTGTCGGCAGTTTCACAGACAATTGCTTGTGAATAAGGGGAATAAGGGTCTATTCTCCATTCGGCTGGAGGATAGGAATAAGGAGAATAAGGTGAAATAACGGTAGGTAAGGTGGGATAAAGATAGGAATAAGAGTGAAATAAGATGAAATAATGGGGAATAGTCGTACCACGGGGAACCGTGTTGGGGGCTTATTCCCCTTATTCCATTCCCCCTTATCCTCCAAGCGAAGAAGGCCTTAGGACCGCTGTTCAAAGGCCGTACTGTCGGCAGTTTCACAGACAATTGCCTGTGAATGTGTTGATTAACACCGACAGTTTGCGGACTGCCGATGTATGCCGAACGTCGTGGACATTTACTTTGTTTACGGCAATAAGTATTACCTAAATAATGCTGTCGGTTTGTACTTCTTACCGGCGGTTGCTAAACCATCGTGATATAAGATATCGTCGGCAGGCATCAAAGCACCGATGTAAAGTCTACAACCACCATTGGAAACACAAATCCTGTAGTTTTAAGACATTGTCCACATCGATTGCATAATCGTTACCAATGAATGAACAACAACGAATTATCCATTACCGTCGACGGTTGGATAATATTACTGGAGGTTCCTTTCCACCGATGAAAATGCCATTAATTATCGTGCCAGTTATGTCACCAAGCATTTGCCGACGGTTATAGAAATGCCACTGAATGATTATCACCGTTGTTGTTGTGGCACAGGTGATGAGGTTGGCCGACATTTCATCATCAATACATAACCACTGATGTTAATGGAAGACCGTCGTCTGCAAAAACCTTCACCGGTGGATTGTAATTATGCCGACGTTTGAAAACTGACATGAACAGAGAGTACTATGGTGTTTGGTAGACAGCATAAAGAGGCAAACTGTTGCCAGAATATAGTTTTTCACCCACGGTTGTTTCGCAACGGTCGTTGACCATACCTACCGATGATTTCTTTTGAATTCAGAGTAACCGTATAGAAACTACTATATCTACGGTTCATAATCGTCGGGGTTATTCAAGACCGTCAGTGTAAGACTAAACACCTGAGAAACAACGTCAGCTGTTTGAGAACCGTTGGTGAATGATTTATATGAGGACAACGAGAAGCCCAAACCTGTATTTAAATGCATTTCCCCATTTATTTTGCATTATTCTCATTCATGCATTTAGAATTAATATATGTATTTTAGCATGCATATTTGCATTAAATAAGAAGTCAAATTCCTTTTTGTTATACCACATGTATATTCACCATATTTTCCTTATTTGTATCTATTTTTTACTAATTCAGAATTGAATAATATCGACTATATAGTGTACAGATTACTAACATTATTAAATGAAAAATACCAAAAAATTGACTCGTAAAACCCAAGCCCTAGTTTGAGACTAAAAGCCTTTAAACATGAATATCTCTTTAATATAATCTTCTATGAACCCCTACTCACTTTTGAATCAATGTACATTTAATTACCTTCAAAACAAGACTAAATTCAAAAGAATCGGAGTTCGTATGTGAAACTTGGGTTTTGGACCCCTCATTGTATATTGTACATATGTTCCTTTATTTTATTTTATCTTTTTATTTTCTTAGTTATTACAAAATAAAAAACAGATTAAGTAATAAATATTTATTTCATATTTTCTCTAATTTTATTTTGA
Organism: Ottelia alismoides; assembly: GCA_037367405.1. Lineage (NCBI taxonomy): Eukaryota > Viridiplantae > Streptophyta > Magnoliopsida > Alismatales > Hydrocharitaceae > Ottelia > Ottelia alismoides. Next base: position 34,495 of record JAZKJV010001077.1, on the reverse strand, counting down.
TTTTTATCTTATTCAGAAAATGTCAAAAAATCTGTAAAAGACAAAAATACGGTGCTTTATATTTAGAGGATACCACCAAAAATACTTTTTGTATAGATGATTTATTTTGTTTTGCATCCTTCATAAAATTTATAGATCTCATCGAGATGAGAAACTTTTATGTCGACCACTTTTTAATTTGATACCTTTTGTTATTTCTTTTTTATTTTTCTTTTGATTAAATTTTCAATTTTTCTGGGAGCAACACGTGGCATCTCCTGGAGCCACCACATGTCAGTCCCTTTTGTTTTCTTTTCTTTTCTTTTCATTTTCTTTTAATTATTTAACTATTTTATTTATTTTTTATTTTCTTTATTCATTTATTATTTCTTTTATTATTTATTGATTATTATTTATTTATTTATATTATTTTTTATTTTCTAATTTTATTTTTAAATTTTATATGTATTTTATTACTTTTCCCATACACATGGCCGACCCAAGTGCGCCACATCTCTCTCTCTCTGTCTTCCACCACCTACGCGACCCGCCCCTTCTCACGCAACGCACGACCCACGCCCACCACCCATCTCCTCTGTCTTTCCCGACGGTCAGCAACTGCCCTCACACTCTCCGCTCCGGCCCAACGGCCCCCGCAGACGCCGATCCCTCTCTGTGCTTTCTCTCTCTTCTCCTTCTTGCGCTCCGCCCGACTTGGTCACTAGCTGTTGCCCTTCACGGCGATTCTCCATGCTCACCCACCCCTACTTCTAATTATTGTATTAAGAATTGTAATTAGATTTTAATTGGAAAATCTATGTAATTACAATTGAAGTTAATTTGTTTCAATTGAGAAACCAAATATTTTGGATGGAAAAGTTGGGAATTCTCAAATTTGAAACATGGAAAAGTTTGAGTGGAAGTTTAGTACCATGCCTTGGAGCTCTAAACTTTTGATGGGCTTATAGATGAGTTCACACCCCAAGCTCTTGTAGCAATAGTAGAGACGAGGAATGGAGGACCACACACATGCGCGTGCGCGCTCCGCTCCGCCTCCGTCTCCGGCTCTGGCTTGGGCTCGAGCTTGGGAGAGTCAATTCGGATCTCGAATCTCGATACTTTTGCTGTGGTTTTCATTTGGTAAGTCGATTAAATTAATCACATGATTAATTTGGTAAGTCGACTAAAATGGGAATTCAACTCGTCGTTATGGACGTGATTTAGGGATCTGAAATGACGCGTCCGTTGAGGGTGTTTTCGAAAATCAAAAGGTATCGCACTAGGGCACGCGACCGTCTTTATATACCAATTCCCCCCACGTTGGTTTATACACTCACAAGAAAATCTCTCACGCCGTCTTGGCTCTGTTTTGTTCTTCCTCTCGCGGACGAACCTGTCTCTCCTTCTCTCGGCTGCAGTTCTCTGAGGTACATTCAAGGACGATCCTGTCGATGTGCACAGACGAAGATCGTGTGCCATCGTATCCTGGGAGCGGATCGCCAGAACCCTACGGACCGGTATTGTGGGGGCGATATCCTCTCTAAGAACAATCCATTTCATAGACTCTTCAGTGATTTCTAATCTAATCTTTCTTATATTTTGTTTGCCGCAATTTATTTATTGCTTTATCTTTCCTGGATCTCACCCGATTTTATATTTCTGTTCGTTTAATCGGTTCCTGTTTGCATTCTGTAATCGGATAATGGATTGGAACTGCATGATATTAATATTGATAATATGTAATGCCTTTTTGTCAATCCATTTGGATCCGTGTAATTACTGTTTATTATATGCATGATTGATCATGTTAACAACAATCTTAGAGAGGATATCCGGAACTAGTTTTAAAAAAAATGTCGTAAATGATGTTTAAATCGATGGTAGATATGACAGATATGCTTGAAAAATTCGGTGGTCAGAATTTTAAGCGTTGGCAACAACGCATGAAGATCTGGTTAACCATCATAGGATTAATCTCTATGCTTGAAACTGATTGTCCTACGGTGGAAACGAAAAATCCCGCACCCAATAGCCAGAAGGCACAATCCCCGTGGAAAGAACGCGATCGTATATGTCATGGTTGCATCCTGTTGGCTCTGTCCAACACGTTATTTAACGTGTATTGTTCGTCCACGCAGACTGCAAAGGGGTTATGGGAAGATTTGGATCGGAAGTATAACACCGAAAACCTTGGTATTAAGACATACTCCATAGCTAAGTTTTTAAAGTTTTCCATGGCCGAAGGAAAAATAGTTTTTGAACAGAGACACGAGTTCTTACTCCTGCTCCATGGTTTAGAAGATGTCGAAATGAAACTTCCAGAGAAGTTTCAAGTCATGTGCGTCATAGAAAAATTCCTCAAGTCGTGGGAAGACTTCGGTATGACCCTGAAACACAGGAAGGGGAAAATTTCTATGGATGACTTGATGGTGGCAATTGTCATAGAGGAGGAATACAGGAACCAAAAACCTGTGCTTCCTGTCGATATTCAGGCTAAGGTCAATATTATGACCTGAAGGGCAAAGATAAGAAGGGAAAGTGTGCTAATAACAATAAAATGAAACTAAAGGGCAAGATCCAGAGAAAGGCAAAGAATAAACTCTGCTGGCACTGTAATCAGGTTGGCCATTGGAATTAGGACTGTCCGTCTTTAAAGGCTCAACCTAAGGCTGCAGATGGGAGTCCACAAGTAAATATGATCACTGTTGGAGTTGGGGTCAGCGAGAGGTATGTCTCTGTAAAACCTGAACTATACTATATCCATGATCCAAATGAGTGGCTCGTGGATACGGGAGCCAATGTAAATATTTATTCTGATAGAACTTTGTTTTCTTCTTATCAGACCTGGATTGGTGGGGTTGTGAAGATGGAGAATGATTCTGCAGCTAGGGTACTAGGGTCGGGATAAGTCAACTTGAGGTTCTCCTCTGGACGTGTATGGACGTTGCACAGGGTGCTGCATGTTCCTGACATCAAGAAGAATGTTTTATCTGGCTCTATCTTAGTTAGAAATGGTTTTGAATTGAACTTTAAATGTAATAAAGTTGTCATTCTGAGACATGACACTTTTATGGAAAAGGCTATTTGGCGAATTTTGATTTGTTATTTAGAATTAGATGTGTTTAAGTAAACATTGATGAAATGAATGTTCTAAATTCAGAATGTTCTAATTCTGTGTCTCATGTTGTGAATAATCTAGAATCTTGTGATCTGTGGCATGCTAGATTGGGACATGTAAACTTAAATTCAATCAAAAGAATGATGAACTTAGAGTTGATCCCTAAACATACTATTGATAAAACTCAAAAATGTGAAATCTGTGTACACGCTAAGACATCTAGGAAGTCTTTTCAGTCTGTCTATAGAGATAGTGAGATCTTGGATCTAGTGCATACGGATATCTATGAGTTTAATGGTGTGTTGACCCGAGACAATAAGAAATACTTTATCACCTTTATAGATGATGGCAGTAGATACTGCTATGTATATCTAATGAAAACCAAGGATGAAGCCTTAGAGAAATTTCTTATATTTAAGAATGAGGCTGAGGCACAAACAGGAAAAGTGCTTAAACGCCTTAGGACATAAAGAGGAGGTGAATATACCTCTAACTTATTTGATGAACAATGCAAATCATTTGGAATAGTTCATGAAGTTACGACCCCATATTCACCGCAATCAAATGGGATAGCAGAACGGAAAAATAAAACCTTAACTGACATGATCAATGCTCTCCTACAGAGTTCTGGACTTCCAACCTATTGTTGACCGAAAAAAGCTCTCACTATCGGGCCAAGGTAAAAATATTCGGTGTCGTTGCGACCCGAATAGAGAGGCTCAGTCAATCAAGAAGATAATACCACCAAATCAGAAAATCAATCAATAAAACACGAATAGCGGTCTCGCTATTTATTTAACCTGGTATAGCGACCAGGGTCGAACTCAAGGAGCACGGGTTGGCCGAATCGGCCTACGAAGTAGTCAAAAATAAAATAAAATAAAGAAAAGTATTTTTGGTAGATTTTTATATGTTTTTAAATTTTTTGTATTTTTAATAATGAAGGAAATATAAAAAGAAAGGAAAAAGCTCACAAACAACAATTTATTCAACACATCAAAATGACTCAAAAAATTCAAATAAAATTATTTTTGTGTTTTTTACATTTTTAAGTGTTTTTGGTGATTTTTTCAGAATTTTCTAACTTTTAGTTGATTTTATAAAAATCAAAAAAGGCAAAAATAATGAAGAAATGTGCAGTCAGATTTGAAAGGCTAATTAAAAATGGATAATTAGACTATAAAAATCTGAAGACAATTTTTATGAAAAGTAGAAATACCAAACTATATAAACCAAAATTTCATTTTTTTGATTTTTATTTAATTTTTAAAAATTTTTATAAGGTTTTTAGGGTTTTATATTTTTATGGGTTTTATAAATACAAATTCAACAAAAATTGGACAGAAGCAAGAAAACACCAAAACAAACAAGTCCTAATTTTTTTTATAATTTATAGATGAGTTTTTTGTTTTTAATCGATTTTATAAATCAAACAGTAACAAAAATGAAGGTTTTTGATTTTTTTAAAATAGCAAAATGCAATAAAAATGTCCCAAAAATTTAGTAAAATATTTATACAGTGGCAGGATCCATGTATCCAAATTTCACTTGATTTGGAATTAATTTGATATTTTATTCAATCAATACAAAAGCTACATCACATACGGACCTATGTGCAAAGAAACATAGTTATGGGGCCAAATATATAACACTTATAAAAACTACAGGGCCTAAATTGCAAATAGCCCAAATAAGCACGCGGCACACACGTGATCACATTTACAGGGACTAAAGTGTAAATCTTATTTATAAAAATATAAACTGTAACAACCAAGAACTATACGATAAATACTGCAAAAGTTCCACAAAATCACGTGTCGAAGCACGTGTTTCACACAAATAAGGACTAATTTGCAAATAAAATAAATGCAGGGTCCATGATGCAAATGTTCCAAAATAGAAACAACTGAAACTGATATTTACAGGACTAAACTAAAATCTAAAAAACTAAAGAGGGCCTAAGTGCAAATTACTCCTTTATTATGATCCACGCTGAAGGAGTGCCACGTGGAAGATCGGATGGCTCTGGTGCGTGGATACCCCTTCACGATGGACGCTCGAGATGAGCCCCTCAGATGATCGGACGGCTGAGTCTTCTCCAGAGATGAGTAGCTGTGATGGACCTAGAGCGAGGTGCTCGATCTAACGGCTCCTGGAGATCCTCCAAGAACAGGTTGTCGGCGAGTTTTGCCGGCCAAAAGCGTGCGCGGGGGACCTCCTCAGACACTGCAGAGGTGGGTGAATCGACGAGGGAGCTCTTCCGCAGCGGTGGGTGCTCTCAGATGGGACCGGAGACGTCGGAGGAGCTCTGGCGATGGAGGGAGCGGGAGCACCTGTGCCTGAACGGTTGGGCCCCCAGATGGGGTCCTTCTTCGATGAAACCTACACAGAACGGAAGCTGGGTCGAGGGCAAAGTGCCTCGACCCGGTTATGGGCGAAGGAAGTGGTCTGGTGAGACGGAGCGGGGGTCTCCGGCAAAGCGACGGAGAACCAAGATGATCGGAGGGGCGTAGAAGGTGGAACGAAGTCTCGTGAAGATGATGCGATGGGGGTTTCGGGGCGAACCAAGATGATCGGAGGGGCGTAGAAGGTGGAACGAAGTCTCGTGAAGATGATGCGATGGGAAGATGGGAAGATCGTTGATCGGAGTGGAGCGAAACAGCCAGCGAAGGCCGGCGGTGCAAAATCGTAAAATGGAAATGGAAGCTAATCTAAATGATATCGAGGCTACCTGATGATCGCGGACGTCTGTGCTGGAGGTGGGTGACCTCCTGGGTCCTTGCCTCAATGAAGCGACGTCTCCAGAGGCTCGAGCTCCGTCAGGCGGAGCACGGCGGCGAGAACTACCAGACCTGGGGCTAGGGCGCTTCAATCCTCGCTGCAACGCCTCCTAGGGCTTGCTGTCACTCAAGGCTAGAAGATGGAGGTCCTGGGAGTATGAAACGGTGACCGAAGGTCCGTGAAATGGCGGAGGAAGACGAAGTTATATACTGGTAGGGATCAGGCAAAAATGGAGTTGGGCAGGCAATTGTGGTGCACAGATCCCTAGGAAGATTCCCGGGCGTGAATCTCGGATATGCGATCTGCAAATGGAGCCCGGGGATTGGGAGAAAGGCGATCGGATCAGTCCAGGGTAATTGGGCTAAGTCGGGTTGGGACGCAGATCTGCCTGGAAGTGGTCCTGGGGGGAGAGTTGACCGGGGGTCAACAATCCCCCTAGACCAATGAGAAAAATTCATTGGAAAAAGATTGAAAGATTCAAAATAAATTAGAAAAAGACTTTATTTCAAAATATTTACAAAATAAAAAATACTTATTTATTTTCAAAGTATTTTATAGTGATTTTTATTTTTTTTTGAAAAATAAATAATGTATTTACATTATATTATTATTATGTACATGTATAAATACCTATGTATTTTTGAATTTTATTTTTATTATTTTATTTATGTAAAATATTCCAATTTTATATTTTATTTATTTACACCATAGAATATGGAATATAAAAATATTTTTATTTGATTTTATTAATTATTTACAAAGGTGAAATAAATATATCTTTTATTTTATATATATGGTATATGTACATTGATGAGAGAGAATTTATTTCTTTTTATTTTTATTTTTATTTTTCCCATTTTTATTTTATTTTTATAAATATATACAAAATAAGGGAACACATAACTATTTTTATTTTTAGAAAATAAAGTATTTACACAAAGAGGGGTATTTACACCATGTTGAGTTACCCTATCTCTCTCTACTTATTTTATTTTGCAGTCAGGCCCTTGTGGAGCCTTCTCTTGGGTTCAGGTCACTCAATATTTATTCTAAATATTTCCCTCTTTTTATTTATTTCTTTATTCTCTTATTTTTGCGCAAAACATGCTAATTGTTAATATTTACACAATGCATGCTTTTTGATAAATTATTTTATTTACAGACATATACATGGTGTTTTGAAAGGTTTTTAGCTAAAATAAAAGAATAAAGAGTGATGAACGAGGATTCATCACCCCCTATACTTAACTTTGCTAGTCCCTTAGCAAACACTTTTTTGAAAAAGAAGTGAAAAAGAAAAAGAAAAAGAGGGGAAAATTAATGAATCAATGCTGATTATTAAACTTGCCTTCATTAAATTGAAGTATGGAGCTCAGTCAGATCTTTGGATTATTAATGTGTCGGAACCTTATTTGGACTTAGGTTTAAAACTTAACAACCTCTAAGTTCTACTAATCTAGAGTCTTGTCAAGACTCCTTAATAATCCATATCAGAACAAGTCTACATACACAAACCCTGAAGACCATGAATCTTTCCTTGTATTGTGTAAGTGAGATATATCTCTGTGATGAATCTCGTATTCATCATGCTAAAATTGGTCATTTAGGCTTTGTCCCCCATCATCCTCTTGTAATTAATCATTAATAGAGCATTATTAACATTCATACATGTGTGAATAATATCTGCATTTCATCATGCATAATTGCATTTAAAATCCCAAGTGTAAATTAGCCCAAAAAGCCGCTAACTTCTCACATTTTTAGTTAATTCATCCTAACTCCGATTGACCCGAAACCAATCCATTGTGTAGATATTACTAACTTGATTAAATAAAAAATACAAAAAAATTACTAACCCCAATAAGTGTCAAATAATCCCAAAGTTAAATTTCACATCTGACATACTAAAATGAGCATATCTCCCACATACAGTGTCCGATTTTGGTCTACTCACTTTTAAAGTACTTCATTTTTAAATACCTTCAAAATAAGACTAATTTCGTAAAATTCGGAGCTCATATGTGAAAGTTGGGTTTTGGGCCTCTTTTGCGCATTTTGACTTTTTGCTATTTTTGACCTGAGTTTTTATGTGCTTAATTAACCCTTTTAATTTTATTTCTTTCTCATTTGTGTCCTTTGATGAAAGTTTTAATAAGAAACGCAAAAATCCAAATCCAGATCTAAACTGAGATCAAAGAAACTGACCAAGTCCAAGTGTTCGTTGTCGGTCTGTACAAAAGTTGTGCGTTTCTAACTTCTAATTTCTTTTCCTATTTTCTTATTCATTAAAAATCCAAAAAAAAAAAGATTAGCATGTAATTAATTTTCTTGTATTTTATCATATTTTTTCTATAATTTTTATCCTCTCTAAAACTACCAAAAAATTACAAAACTCCAAAAATCGGTTTTCTATACACATGGAAAGCCACCAAAAATACCACTTCACACGGGTGACCTCTTTTGCTCGCGGGCCCTTCATGAAAGTTGTAGATCTCGACGAGACGAACAACTTTCGTGAAGAAAATATTTCGATCCGAAGTCATCTTCTATCTCTTTTGCCCACTTTAAAATCTGAATTTTTTTAGTGCCACGTGGCAGCTCCAGGGCGTGCCACGTGGCACCCCGCTGTTCACTCTCTCCCCAGCCGCACCCGGGTCACGTGCCTAACATGTGACCCCATCATCTTCCACCTTCGGCCGTTTCCCTTCCTCCCCCCCGCCGTTACTCCTCCTCCCTCGTAACCGCCACCTCCTCCTCGCCGCTAACCGTTACGAGGCCCTCCTATAAAACCCCCTCCTCGTCGACCACCATCACCATCCGCCCTTCCTCCTCAAGCCGGTGACAGCGGCTCCTTTTCGGCATGATCCACGGAGCAGAGATCCATGCAGCTTCCCCTTCTGGGAAGCACAAGCTTCGTGGCCTTCGTGGCCAGCCACTTAGGCGATTATTGCCGGAGCCTTAGCTCCAGCACTACCCCGGCCACCTCCTCGCCGTTCACTACCTTCCTCCATCTCAGTCAGCACCAAGCTTCACCGTCGCCCCGGCCGCTTCTCTTCCACCACCTTCGCTCCAGCTACCCCGCGCGCGGACTCTGCTGGCGCAAGGGCCGCTCCGCCCCAAGCCCGCGCGTCTTCCGCCCACCTCGCACCCTTTCTCTTCCATTATGGGCTTTCTCTGATACTTGCAGGTCGATGCCGAAGCTGCAGCCTCCGCCTCGCGGCTTCGCCCCCTCCGCCGCACCTCAGGACCACCATCTCCGCTGCGGAGAACAGCTCCGCCTGCGGCCCTCCGCTCCGCCGCGGAGACCAGCTCCGCCTCCTCGCCCAGGAGCCCTCCACCGTCGCACCTCCACCTCACGGCCCCGCCCCATCTCCTCGCCACCGTGGATGCCGCCTCCCCCCTCGCGCCAGCGCCTCCGCCGTAAAGTTCAGCTTCAGCCGCGAGGAGGCGTCGCCTCCGCTTTCCCTAGGCCTCGCCGGTCGTGTGTCGACCGGCCGTGGCCTCGTCGCCAGCCGACCATCCCGCGACGCCTCCGCCTTCGCAGCCCCCGCGACACCTCCGCCTCGCGCGGTGCTGGCGCCGTTTCTCCCTCGACCTCCGCCCGCCATCAACCGTCGGATCGGGCCTAAGCCCTTAATCCGACGGTCCTCCATCTGCCACGAGGAGGGCCCCCGAGTCTCGTTCCCAGACCTGAGGTTCGGGTCCCCGAAGCGCCTCCTTGCCGCCACGTAGGCTCGGGCTCCGAGCCTGAGCCTCGCCTCCTGCGCCTCAGCTTAGGCGCCCAAGCCTCTGTCTCGTCAGCCCCGAACCGCAGGCTCGTCAGCCCAGAACCTTCGCCCCCTCCGAGCCTCCGGGGCGCACGTGCAAGGCACGTGCGCGGTGGAAAATTTGCAAGAAGGCCCCTGACATTGTTCGATTTTGCACAAATACCCCTGCCATGGGTAAATTTCAACCAGGCCCCTCAAGTTTCTATAAATTACGGATAAGTCCTCCCAGGGACCTCTTTGCCAAGAAAACTTATTTATTTACATTTTAGTCCTTGGAACTTCAATTTATCATATCTTTGTCATACGGACTCCGATTTTAGCGTATAATATGTCATTTCGAAGCTAATTATATGCTCTATCTCTTTGCATAAATTGTGGACAGATCTGAGATTGTTATTTGATAAGTATTATTTGAGGATTTCTATTGACATATGTAGGGTCATTTTGACATATTTGCGATTGAGAATTTAATGATATCTTTTGCAGGAGTTCTGTTGAGGATCTTTAATTGATCAATCCTCTTATGATTGTAGACGATCATTCTTTGATGATTTTATTTCTGTAGGGGACTCGATTAAGGAGATTTAATCTGAATAATTCCCTTTGATGATTGATCTTACCATTTGATAATTTATTTTCGCAGGGACAAATTTATTGTGAAATAATTGATCTATTCTCTTATTAATTGCGATCATTATTGGAAGAATAAATTTTAGAAAATTTGGAGATCAATTGTTATTGCATGATTATGCTTAGAAATATTCACCCTCTTGCTTGCTTCTGGAGTTAATTTGAGAAATATTTGTGGATTTGATATTTGATTGATCTGTGATCAAACTTGAGGATATTGATTAATGTTGTTTTGAAGCAAAAACTCTTAATCGCAGATCCTGGGCTTAATAGTCTCTGTTTATTCTTGCATTGCATTTTCTTCGCATTTGTATTATATTTTCCCCACACAGGAAATAATCAAGCATTTATTAATTATTTAATTTGATTTAAAAACCACGCAACTAAAAATCTCTGTTCCCTGTGTTCGACCTTGGTAAACTTGCCAAGTAAAATATTCCACAACATTCAAAGCTTGTGGTATTTTGACGACCGAAATCCGCCTCCTATACTACAATTCCTCATTATTAAAGAGGAGGATTTCGCGTTCATCAAATGGTGCCGTTGCTGGGGAGGCGGCACCTACGGTGGCGAGGAGATGGGGCGGGGCCGCGAGGCAGAGGTGCGACGGTGGAGGGCGCCTGGGCGAGGAGGCGGAGCTGGTCTCCGCGGCGGAGCGGAGGGCCGCATGCGGAGTTTGGTCCAAGTTTGGGCGATTAAGATTGAATTTTGATTTTTGTGAGAGAGATCTTAGTTTAGGTTTAAATTTCTGCGTTATTCACAGGGTCCCTCTCTCCTTGTACCCTTTTAATTTGTAATATTCAGGACTGTACTCTCTGTGGCTTGACATAGAATTTAGAAGCACATACGCTAGATTAGAATTATTTGATTGTGCTCGTAATTTTTAGGCCACACTCTCACTAATTAAACGCACTATAGATCGTTCAACATTAGCCAAAAACTTCAATCAATTCTTCCCGCTAATAGAACTATCTGTTTAGGGCGTTTTCCATCTGTGCATATCATTTAGTGTAAATTTTAAATTCCTTGTCTTGCATCCCGCATGAAGAACGCGAGGATTCACTGTAAGTCCTTCTCTTAAACATGCATCATTGATTTACGTTTGCATCGGCTTTTCCGATCCCCCTTTCTCAAAGTTTTACAACTTAGGATTTAAAGGAATTGGGACTGTTCGGTAGGCGTGAATTTTTGTGCTAACATAAACTACAGTGATAACCTTAACTTAAAACTGGGACTGCTAATCAAGGTGACTGTAAATAAACTGACCTAAAATTAACCTGTGTCTGGTGGAGAGAAACCCACTCATTGTTTGTAAGGACTAGAACGCACACTTAGGAAAGAACCCAAAACCGAATTGGTTCATTCAGACTACTGAGTTAAAATAATTAGCTACTTTTCAGTGAGGGTCTCGGGTAGTCGTTTACGGTCCGACTTTCCTTAGCAGAGTAGGTGGTTTAGAGGACACCGAGGAAGGCTCCATCCTCAAGTAACACGGGTAGCCGTTTACGGTCGGTACTTACACCTATACTGGCTGAAAGTAGGAGCAACTAGTTGTATGAACTCGGGACAGTCTTTGTGAAATATTTCGGCACCTAACAGCTCCGCTTAATCTGCAAGATTGTTTTGTCATTAAATTAAAATTGAAAAGATAAGTGGCCGAACCCTAACGTGCCTTCACCAGAGTTGAGTGGGTGAATCAACGTGTTTGTTTTGTGTTTTATTTGTGTGCGTCAAAGACCTTGCAAGTGCAAGCAAATCGTGGTTCGCTGATCATTCCATCCCTCTTGACAAGATGTCGGCACAATGGTCTTCTTTCCCGATCTCCACGACCATGTCCCGATATTCTTCTTCCCCTCAGCCATCATTCTCTTCCCGTCCATACATCCCACCCTATGACCACACTTCTTCTTGGAATAGTCCTCTCTCACATTCTGACAATTTTATGGACACGAGAGAGAGACCAGAATCGAGGATGAACAATAGAGTGACCGCTATGGATAATAGAACACAATTTCCGGTCACTAGGATCTCACAACCTCTTGAACCATCCTCTACTCAGGATGACTATCCTCTTGAGTATAATCAATTTTCCTTCGACAATCCACGAGAAAACCAAAGTCAAGGAAATACAACTCATGACCATACCATAATGTTTATGAACAATCAACACTCTACTCGAGGTTACAGGTCAGAATCACGACACATGGAGACTGATTATTCAATCACTAGTCATGAGATGTTTGAGGATGAGATTGCTCGGATTAATCATAGAGCAGGCACTTTAACTATGAGAATATATGATCTCATCCAGTCAATGCAAAATTCAGAAGAAGTGAGGCCACCACCATGCGAACCACTGGATCATCACAATCAGACACAACCACTGACCTCTAAACCCCCGACTGACCATATTACAGAAAACCGAAAAAATTGAAAAATTTGAAAATTCAAAAAAATTGGACAATTCTGAAATGGAAGCATTTTGCAAGAGTCTGATCTTAGAGCTTCCATTGATCAAAGCCATAGAATATGTGCCCGATCTTAAGAGATTTGTGAAGAGTCGACTGAACCCCAAAAAGACGGGCAAGAAACGATCCAGGAATGAAAATCATGTCATATCTATGGCTAGTTCTTTGGTGATGAATCATAAACGCAAAAGATGCAAAGTCAAGCAATTAATTCGGATCATATGTGAAATTGAGGATTCAACATTTACTCATGTTCGGCTAGACGACGACTCCACATTAAACATCCTCCCCAAGTCCGTCTTTGACCAACTCAAACTCGGACAACTCAAAAAGACTAGGGTGATCGTTCAATTACCAGATCGATCTACCACAAGACCGCGGGGGATCGTTTCTGTCGTCGTAAATTTCCAAGGGGAAAACACAAAGTGGACTTTATTGTCCTTGACATTGAGCACCCCAGAAGGATGTCTGAGTCTCCTATTATTTTAGGAAAACCGTTCTTAGCCTCTGCTAAGGCGATTGTCGATTGCGAGACTCAGGAAATCAAGTTCCCAAACTCGGACCACAATGAACACGACCCCAATGACACATCATTCTCTGAGGAAAACCAACTTGAAATCAACAGTTATGATCAGGAGATAAATAATTCACATTATCAGACATCTCCACATGACACACTGATACAAACCCTAGGAGAGGCACCTAAGAAACTGACTGTTGGACAAACTTCGGATTCTCACCACCTTATTATTGCTCCTAGGAAAAATCAAGATTTCGGAGCTTATGAAGAATTGGACTATATTATTGAGGACCGTCATGATTATCCGAGTGGACCAATCTTCGAGTCGGCAGTAATTCATGAGATACTTGAACCATATAATGAACCGACTTCGAAAACATCCGATGTCACCAAAATTCACGATAATCCGGAAGTGACATCAACACCCCTAGCCATAAACCACAAGATCCGCAAGAACAATCTCCCTCGACCGAAGCAGTGCATGACCCTTCAAGAATTGGTCGACTTTTATGGGGATTCATCTGATGAGGAACTCACAAATGCCACTTCGGTTACTCAAGATAGGGAGATGAAGACTGTCCAACTTCCTCCCAATACTTTCCAAGGAAACAAACCGACCAAGAAAGTCACCTTTAACCTTACACATCAGGTGATTTCTGAAGAGTCCTCGTCAGATCATGATGTGGTTCATCAAATAAGTGCAATAGGTACAACTCTGATCCAAGGGCACTTACCTCTGATCGACAAAAGTTGGAGATCCTCTGCAGACGACTACTATTCTTCTGAGGACGACTCCGACGATGGCTGGTCTTCTTCATCGGCCCCCTCTTCATCACACTCCACATCTCCATACTATCTTCCTCCACACTCCGCCAAGAAGGTCTGTCGCAAACCTCCTTGATCTTGTACATCCGCAAATCTACCCGGTTCCCCATCTGTATTTATTCGATTATACTTAGGCTGACCTGAGCCTAAGTATAGGGGGACCGCTACCATTGTTTATACTTCACTTCTCTTCTTTTATTTTTAATCCTTCTTTATTTAGTACGAGCCATGTCAACATTTCATATTGTGCCATGGGGACATAGCACAAGCTAAGTATAGGGGGGTGTATTTGTATATATTTTATCTACTTTATCCATAGCTCGTGCTTTAAGCATTTTTATCTAACATCGGGGATGGGTACAAGTAGTGTGCATAATACATGTTTTTCAAAAAAAAAACAAACTGCATTAAAAAAATCATCACTCATGGTCTTGCACTTCATCAAGCATTTCATGCATTCCTTGGTCGATATATTCCTGATACATTCACCATCACTCAAGGCTTGAGGATTTTTGAGGACACTTGATTTCTGAGATCTTGAGATTCTGAAATAGCCTGCCTTAGTCATTAGGGTTTTGAACTTAATAATCCACACTTCCCTAGTTTGAAAGATTTGAGCGCTATATTGCACTCTTCATCTCTACCTTCAAAAAGAATATGATCAGCACAATCACTCCCACAACTGCATGATTGATGAGATGAGTTGAGATATCACTTGAGGAACTAGGACTAGAGATTTGAGTTTAGACCCGATCTAATGATATTTGAGGATGGGATAAAGTTATCGAAGGCTGCAGAAAACCTGAGTGTCAGCAAAACCCTAGCCAGTATGTGAACAAGATTCATATGCTATCTTTTTGATATTGACCTAAGTGCTAGGGTGTGATGAAACTTAATGAAAATTGTTGATCAGTGTGCGCCAACTTTTGGTAAAAGCAGTGGAGCTAGCCAACAAAAGAAAAGAAAAAGAAATGTCAAAGAAAAGCTCTATCATCCAAAGTCAAATTCCAAATGAGCTTCCATCAATGGCGAGCGCTCCCAAACATTTTCAAAGTGTCCACTTGGACCAAGCACTAATTAGGACCAAGGAGTCGGGCTGACACCATAAAAGGGCTCTGCATCGTAAGCGATACAAGTCTGGGTGTCGAAGGTATCTTAGATACTCAAAAGAGACACACCCCGGTGTACTCCCAGAAAAACAAGTGCAGACGACTCCAAATTCTCTTGACGGACACATTGATCAACAAAATAAAATATACTTGTGTTGAGTAATAAGGCACTCGAGAGGCACCTTGTTCCAATGTAAGGGAGAAAAAATTAGACACAATCCTATGCCCTCCATCATCTGACCGTCCATCTACACTTTCAAGTCTGACAAACTAATGAGACGGTTGATTGAAGCAAGAATAGACTTATTCTCTAGTGTTGAGGATTAGGTCTAGAGGAGGATCTTTGAGACTGGAACTTTGAGTGATGCCCCGACTCGACTCTCATGAAATGCAGTACACTAAAAATCATATCCTTATATTATATGTACAAACAGAGAATCTGAAAATTAGAGAAGTTGGATTCCTTTTGATTAAAGCTTGGTTGAGCCCAGAATTTTAGGATCACTCAAATTAAGAGTCTTATATAAAATAAGCCTTGAAAATTCACATGCACAGTCAGGGATGTAATCAACTAAATCATTCTTTCATGCTCGGGGACGAGCATGGTCTAAGTATAGGGGTTTGATGAATCTCGTATTCATCGTGCTAAAATTGGTCATTTAGGCTCTGTCCCCCATCATCCTCTTGTAATTAATCATTAATAGAGCATTATTAACATTCATACATGTGTGAATAATATCTGCATTTCATCATGCATAATTGCATTTAAAATCCCCAGTGTAAATTAGCCCAAAAAGCCGCTAACTTCTCACATTTTTAGTTGATTCATCCTAATTCCGATTGACCCGAAACGACCTCCATTGTGTAGATATTACTAACTTGATTAAACAAAAAAATTACTAACCCCAATAAGTGTCAAATAATCCCAAAGTTAAATTTCACATCTGACAGACTAAAATGAGCATATCTCCCACATACAGTGTCCGATTTTGGTCTACTCACTTTTATCAATTTTCAAATACCTTCAAAACAAGACCAATTTCATAAAATTCGGAGCTCATATGTGAAAGTTGGGTTTTGGGCCTCTTTTGCGCATTTTGACTTTTTGCTATTTTTGACCTGAGTTTTTATGTGCTTAATTAACCCTTTTAATTTTATTTCTTTCTCATTTGTGTCCTTTGATGAAAGTTTTAATAAGAAACGTAAAAATCCAAATCCAGATCTAAACTGAGATCAAAGAAACTGACCAAGTCCAAGTGTTCGTTGTTGGTCTATACAAAAGTTGTGCTTTTCTAACTTCTAATTTCTTTTCCTATTTTCTTATTCATTAAAAAACCAAAAAAAACTTGATTATCATGTAATTAATTTTCTTGTATTTTATCATATTTTTTCTATAATTTTTATCCTCTCTAAATCTACCAAAAAATTACAAAACTCCAAAAATCGGTTTTCTATACACATGGAAAGCCACCAAAAATACCACTTCACACAGGTGACCTCTTTTGCTCGCGGGCCCTTCATAAAAGTTGTAGATCTCGACGAGACGAACAACTTTCGTGAAGAAAATATTTCGATCCGAAGTAATCTTCTATCTCTTTTTCCTACTTTAAAATCTGAATTTTTTTGGTGCCACGTGGCAGCTCCAGGGCGTGCCACGTGGCACCCCGCTGTTCACTCTCTCCCCAGCCGCACCCGGGTCACGTGCCTAGCATGTGACCCCATCATCTTCCACCTTCGGCCGTTTCCCTTCCTCCCCCCCACCGTTACTCCTCCTCCCTAGTAACCGCCGCCTCCTCCTCGCCGCTGCCCGTTACGAGGCCCTCTTATAATACCCCCTCCTCGTCGACCGCCATCACCATTCGCCCTTCCTCCTCAAGCTGGTGACATTGGCTCCTTTTTGGCGTGATCCGCGGAGCAAAGATCCGTGCAGCTTCCCCTTCTGGGAAGCACAAGCTTCGTGGCCTTCGTGGACAGCCACTGAGGCGATTATTGCCGGAGCCTTAGCTCCAGCACTACCCCGGCCACCTCCTCGCCGTTCACTACCTTCCTCCATCTCAATCAGCACCAAGCTTCACCGTCGCCCTGGCCGCTTCTCGGCCACCACCTTCGCTCCAGCTACCCCGCACGCGGACTCCGCTGGCGCAAGGGCCGCTCCGCCCCAAGCCCGCACGTCTTCCGCCCACCTCGCACCCTTTCTCTTCCATTCTGGACTTTCTCTGATACTTGCAGGTCGACGCCAAAGCCGCAGCCTCCGCCTCGCGGCTTCGCCCCCTCCGCCGCACCTCAGGACCACCATCTCCGCCGCGGAGAACAGCTCCGCCTGCGGCCCTCCGCTCCGCCGTGGAGACCAGCTCCGCCTCCTCGCCCAGGCGCCCTCCACCGTCGCACCTCCGCCTTGCGGCCCCGCCCCATCTCCTCGCCACCGTGGGTGCCGCCTCCCCGCTCGTGCCAGCGCCTCCGCCGCAAAGATCAGCTTCAGCAGTGAGGAGGCGTCGCCTCCGCTTTCCCTAGACTCGCCGGTCGTGTGTCGACCGGCCGTGGCCTCGTCGCCAGCCGACCATCCCACGACGCCTCCGCCTTCGCAGCCCCCGCGGCACCTCTGCCTCGTGCGATGCCGGTGCCGTTTCGCCCTCGACCTCCGCCCGCCATCAACCGTCGGATCGGGCCCAAGCCCGTGATCCGACGGTCCTCCATCTGCCACATGGAGGGCCCCCGAGCCTCGTTCCCAGACCTGAGGTTCGGGTCCCTGAAGCGCCTCCTTGCCGCCACGTAGGCTCGGGCTCCGAGCCTGAGCCTCGCCTCCTGCGCCTCAGCTTAGGCGCCCAAGCCTCTGCCTCGTCAGCCCCGAACCTTCGCCCCCTCCGAGCCTCCTGGGCGCACGTGCAAGGCACGTGCGCGGTGGAAAATTTGCAAGAAGGCCCCTGGCATTGTTCGATTTTGCACAAATACCCCTGCCAGGGGTAAATTTCAACCAGGCCCCTCAAGTTTCTATAAATTACGGATAAGTCCTCGCAGGGACCTCTTTGCAAATAACTTTATTTATTTACATTTTAGTCCTTGGAACTTCATTTTATCATATCTTTGTCATACGAACTCCGATTTTAGCGTATAATATGTCATTTCGAAGCTAATTTCATGCTCTATCTCTTTGCATAAATTGTGGACAGACTTGAGATTGTTCTTTGATAAGTATTATTTGAGGATTTCTGTTGACATATGTAGGGTCATTTTGACATATTTGCGATTGAGAATTTAATGATATCTTTTGCAGGAGTTCTGTTGAGGATCTTAAATTGATCAATCCTCTTATGATTGTAGACGATCATTCTTTGATGATTTTATTTCCGTAGGGGACTCGATTAAGGAGATTTAATCTGAATAATTCCCTTTGATGATTGATCTTACCATTTGAGAATTTATTTTCGCAGGGACATATTTATGGTGAAATAATTGATCTATTCTCTTATTAATTACGATCATTATTGGAAGAATAAATTTTAGAAAATTTGGAGATCAATTGTTATTGCATGATTATGCTTAGAAATATTCACCCTCTTGCTTGCTTCTGGAGTTAATTTAAGAAATATTTGTGGATTTGATATTTGATTGATCTGTGATCAAACTTGAGGATATTGATAAATGTTGTTTTGAAGCAAAAATCTTAATCGCAAATCCTGGGCTTAATAGTCTCTGTTTATTCTTGCATTGCATTTTCTTCGCATTTGTATTATATTTTCCCCGCACAGGAATTAATCGAGCATTTATTAATTATTTAATTTGATTTAAAAACCACGCAACTAAAAATCTCTGTTCCCTGTGTTCGACCTTGGTAAACTTGCCAAGTAAAATATTCCACAACATTCAAAGCTTGTGGTATTTTGACGACCGAAATCCGCCTCCTATACTACAATTCCTCATAATTAAAGAGGAGGATTTCGCGTTCATCAAATGGCGCCGTTGCCGGGGAGGCGACACCCACGGTGGCGAGGAGATGGGGCGTGGCCGCGAGGCGGAGGTGCGACGGTGGAGGGCGCCTGGGCGAGGAGGCGGAGCTGGTCTCCACGGCGGAGCGGAGGGCCGCAGGCAGAGCTTGATCCAAGTTAGGGCGATTAAGATTGAATTTTGATTTTTGTGAGAGAGATCTTAGTATAGGTTTAAATTTCTGCGTTATTCACAGGGTCCCTATCTCCTTGTACCCTGTTAATTTGTAATATTCAGGACTGGACTCTCTGTGGCTTGACGTAGAATTTAGGAGCACATACGCTAGATTAGAATTATTTGATTGTGCTTATAATTTTTAGGCCACACTCTCACTAATTAAACGCACTGTAGATCGTTCAACATTAGCCAAAAGCTTCAATCAATTCTTCCCGCTAATAGAACTATCTGTTTAGGGCGTTTTCCATCTGTGCATATCATTTAGTGTAAATTTTAAATTCCTTATCTTGCATCCCGCATGAAGAACGCGGGGATTCACTGTAAGTCCTTCTCTTAAACATGCATCATTGATTTACGTTTGCATCGGCTTTTCTGATCCCCCTTTCTCAAAGTTTTACAACTTAAGATTTAAAAGAATTGGGACTGTTCGGTAGGCATGAATTTTTGTGCTAACATAAACTACAATGATAACCTTAACTTAAAACTGGGACTGCTAATCAAGGTGACTGTAAATAAACTAACCTAAAATTAACCTGTGTCTGGTGGAGAGAAACCCACTCATTATTTGTAAGGATTAGAACGCACACTTAAGAAAGAACCCAAAACCGAAGTGGTTCATTCAGACTACTGAGTTAAAACAATTAGCTACTTTTCAGTGAGGGTCTCGGGTAGCCGTTTACGGTCCAACTTCCCTTAGCAGAGTAGGTGGTTTAGAGGACACCGCGGAAGGCTCTGTCCTCAAGTAACACGGGTAGCCGTTTACGGTCCGTACTTACACCTATACTGGCTGAAAGTAGGAGCAACTAGTTGTATGAACTCGGGACAGTCTTTGTGAAATATTTCGGCACTTAACAGCTCCGCTTAATCTGCAAGATTGTTTTATCATTAAATTAAAATTGAAAAGATAAGTGGCCGAATCCTAGCGTGCCTTCACCAGAGTTGAGTGGATGAATCAACGTGTTTGTTTTGTGTTTGATTTGTGTGCGTCAAAGACCTTGCAATTGCAAGCAAATCGTGGTTCGCTGATCATTCCATCCCTCTTGACAAGATGTCGGCACAATGGTCTTCTTTCCCGATCTCCACGACCATATCCCGATATTCTTCTTCCCCTCAGCCATCATTCTCTTCCCGCCCATACACCCCACCCTATGACCACACTTCTTCTTGGAATAGTCCTCTCTCACATTCTGACAATTTTATGGACATGAGAGAGAGACCAGAATCGAGGATGAACAATAGAGTGACCGCTATGGATAATAGAACACAATTTCCGGTCACTAGGATCTCACAGCCTCTTGAACCATCCTCTACTCAGGATGACTATCCTCTTGAGTAATCAATTTTCCTTCGACAATCCACGAGAAAACCAAAGTCAAGGAAATACAACTCGTGACCAGACCATAATGTTTATGAACAATCAACACTCTACTCGAGGTTATAGGTCAGAATCACGACACATGGAGACTGATTATTTAATCACTAGTCATGAGATGTTTGAGGATGAGATTGCTCGGATTAATCATAGAGCATACACTTTAACTATGAGAATATATGATCTCATCCAGTCAATGCAAAATTCAGAAGAAGTGAGGCCACCACCATGCGAACCACTAGATCATCACAATCAGACACAACCACTGACCTCTAAACCCCTGACTGACCATATTACAGAAAATACCGAAAAAATTGAAAAATGTGAAAATTCAAAAAAATTGGACAATTCTGAAATGGAAGCATTTTGCAAGAGTCTGATCTTAGAGCTTCCATTGATCAAAGCCATAGAATATGTGCCCGATCTTAAGAGATTTGTGAACAGTCGACTGAACCCCCAAAAGACGGGCAAGAAACGATCCAGGAATGAAAATCATATCATATCTATGGCTAGTTCTTTGGTGATGAATCATAAACGCAAAAGCCGCAAAGTCAAGCGATTGACTCGGATCACATGTGAAATTGAGGATTCAACATTTACTCATGTTCGGCTAGACGACGACTCCACATTAAACATCCTCCCCAAGTCCGTCTTTGACCAACTCAAACTCGGACAACTCAAAAAGACTAGGGTGATCGTTCAATTACCCGATCGATCTACCACAAGACCGTGGGGGATCGTTTCTGTCGTCGTAAATTTCCGAGGGGAAAAACACAAAGTGGACTTTATTGTCCTTGACATTGAGCACCCCGGAAGGATGTCTGGGTCTCCTATTATTTTAGGAAAACCGTTCTTAGCCTCCGCTAAGGCGATTGCCGATTGCGAGACTCAGGAAATCAAGTTCCCAAACTCGGACCACAATGAACACGACCCCAATGACACATCATGCTCGGAGGAAAACCAACTTGAAACACACAGTTATGATCAGGAGATAAATAATTTACATTATCATACATCTCCACATGACACACTGATACAAACCCTAGGAGATGCACCTAAGGAACTGACTGTTGGACAAACTTCGGATTCTCACCACCTTATTATTGCTCCTAGGAAAAATCAAGATTTTGGAGCTTATGAAGAATTTGACCATATTATTGAGGACCGTCACGATTATCTGAGTGGACCAATCTTCGAGTCGGCAGTAATTCATGAGATATTTGAACCATATAAGGAACCGACTTCGAAAACATCCGATGTCACCAAAATTCACGATAATACAGAAGTGACATCAACACCCCCAGCCATAAACCACAAGATCCGCAAGAACAATCTCCCTCGACCGAAGCAGTGCATGACCCTTCAAGAATTGGTCGACTTTTATGGGGATTCATCTGATGAGGAACTCACAAATGCCACTTCGGTTACTCAAGACAGGGAGATGAAGACTGTCCAACTTCCTCCCAATACTTTCCAAGGAAACAAACCGACCAAGAAAGTCACCTTTAACCTTACACATCAGGTGATTTCTGAAGAGTCCTCGTCAGATCATGATGTGGTTCATCAGATAAGTGCAATAGGTACAACTCTGATCCAAGGGCACTTACCTCTAATCGACAAAAGTTGGAGATCCTCTGCAGATGACTACTATTCTTCTGAGGACGACTCCGACGATGGGTGGTCTTCTTCATTGGCCCCCTCTTCATCACACTCCACATCTCCATACTATCTTCCTCCACACTCCGCCAAGAAGGTCTGTCGCAAACCTCCTTGATCTTGTACATCCGCAAATCTACCCGGTTCCCCATCTGTATTTATCCGATTATACTTAGGCTGACCTGAGCCTAAGTATAGGGGGACCGCTACCATTGTTTATACTTCACTTCTCTTCTTTTATTTTTAATCCTTCTGTATTTAGTACGAGCTATGTCAACATTTCACTTTGTGCCATGGGGACATAGCACAAGCTAAGTATAGGGGGGTGTATTTGTATATATTTTATCTACTTTATCCATAGCTCGTGCTTTAAGCATTTTTATCTAACATCGGGGATGGGTACAAGTAGTGTGCATAATACCTGTTTTCCATAAAAAAACAAACTGCATTAAAAAAAGTCATCACTCATGGTCTTGCACTTCATCAAGCATTTCATGCATTCCTTGGTCGATATATTCCTGATACATTCACCATCACTCAAGGCTTGAGGATTTTTGAGGACACTTGATTTCTGAGATCTTGAGATTCTGAAATAGCCTGCCTTAGTCATTAGGGTTTTGAACTTAATAATCCACACTTCCCTAGTTTGAAAGATTTGAGCGCTATATTGCACTCTTCATCTCTACCTTCAAAAAGAATATGATCAGCACAATCACTCCCACAACTGCATGATTGATGAGATGAGTTGAGATATCACTTGAGGAACTAGGACTAGAGATTTGAGTTTAGACCCGATCTAATGATATTCGAGGATGGGATAAAGTTATTGAAGGCTGCAGAAAACCTGAGTTTCAGCAAAACCCTAGCCAGTATGTGAACAAGATTCATATGCTATCTTTTTGATATTGACCTAAGTGCCAGGGTGTGACGAAACTTATTGAAAATTGTTGATCAGTGTGCGCCAACTTTTGGTAAATGCAGTGGAGCTAGCCAACAAAAGAAAAGAAAAAGAAATGTCAAAGAAAAGCTCTATCATCCAAAGTCAAATTCCAAATGAGCTTCCACCAATGGCGAGCGCTCCCAAACATTTTCAAAGTGTCACTAATTAGGACCAAGGAGTCGGGCTGACACCATAAAAGGGCTCTACATCGTAAGCGATACAAGTCTGGGTGTCGAAGGTATCTTAGATACTCAAAAGAGACACACCCCAGTGTACTCCCAGAAAAACAAGTGCAGACGGCTCCAACTTCTCTTGACGGACATATTGATCAACAAAATAGAATATACTTGTGTTGAGTAATAAGGCACTCGAGAGGCACCTTGTTCCAATGTAAGGGAGAAAAAATTAGACACAATCCTATGCCCTTCATCATCTGGCCGTCCATCTACACTTTCAAGTCTGACAAACTAATGAGACGGTTGACTGAAGCAAGAATAGACTTATTCTCTAGTGTTGAGGATTAGGTCTAGAGGAGGATCTTTGGGACTGGAAATTTGAGTGATGCCCCGACTCGACTCTCATGAAATGCAGTACACTAAAAATCATATCCTTATATTATATGTACAAACAGAGAATCTGAAAATTAGAGAAGTTGGATTCCTTTTGATTAAAACTTAGTTGAGCCCAGAATTTTAGGATCACTCAAATTAAGAGTCTTCTATGAATTAAGCCTTGAAAATTCACATGCACAGTCAGGGATGTAATCAACTAAGTCATTCATTCATTCTCGGGGACGAGCATGGTCTAAGTATAGGGGTATGATGAATCTCTTATTCATCATGCTAAAATTGGTCATTTAGGCTCTGTCCCCCATCATCCTCTTGTAATTAATCATTAATAGAGCATTATTAACATTCATACATGTGTGAATAATATCTGCATTTCATCATGCATAATTGCATTTAAAATCCCCAGTGTAAATTAGCCCAAAAAGCCGCTAACTTCTCACATTTTTAGTTAATTCATCCTAACTCCGATTGACCCGAAACCACCTCCATTGTGTAGATATTACTAACTTGATTAAAAAAAATACCAATATGTGTCAAATAATCCCAAAGTTAAATTTCACATTTGACAGACTAAAATGAGCATATCTCCCACATACAGTGTCCGATTTTGGTCTACTCCCTTTTAAAGTACTCCATTTTCAAATACCTTCAAAACAAGACCAATTTCGTAAAATTCGGAGCTCATATGTGAAAGTTGGGTTTTGGGCCTCTTTTGTGCATTTTGAGTTTTTGCTATTTTTGACCTGAGTTTTTATGTGCTTAATTAACCCTTTTAATTTTATTTCTGTCTCATTTGTGTCCTTTGATGAAAGTTTTAATAAGAAACGTAAAAATCCAAATCCAGATCTAAACTGAGATCAAAGAAACCGACCAAGTCCAAGTGTTCGTTGTCGGTCTGTACAAAAGTTGTGTGTTTCTAACTTCTAATTTCTTTTTCTATTTTCTTATTCATTAAAAATCTAAAAAAAATTAGATTATCGTGTAATTAATTTTCTTGTATTTTATCATATTTTTTCTATAATTTTTATCCTCTCTAAAACTACCAAAAAAATTACAAAACTCCAAAAATCGGGTTTCTATACACGTGGAAAGCCACCAAAAATACCACTTCGCACATGTGACCTCTTTTTCTCCCGGGCCCTTCATGAAAAATGTAGATCTCGACGAGACGAACAACATTCGTGAAGAAAATTTTCGATCCGAGGTCATCTTCTATCTCTTTTGCCCACTTTAAAATCTGAATTTTTTTGGTGCCACGTGGCAGCTCCAGGGCGTGCCACGTGGCACCCCGCTGTTCACTCTCTCCCCAGCCACACCCGGGTCACGTGCCTAGCACGTGACCCCATCATCTTCCACCTTCGGCCGTTTCCCTTCCCCCCCCCCGCCGTTACTCCTCCTCCCTCGTAACCGCCGCCTCCTCCTCAAAGCTGGCCGTTACGAGGCCCTCCTATAAAACCCCCTCCTCGTCGACCGCCATCACCAATTGCCCTTCCTCCTCAAGCCGGTGACAACGGCTCCTTTTCGGCGTGATCCGCAGAGCAGAGATCCGTGCAGCTTCCCCTTCTGGGAAGCACAAGCTTCGTGGCCTTCGTGGCCAACCACTGAGGCGATTATTGCCGGAGCCTTAGCTCCAGCACTACCCCGGCCACCTCCTCACCGTTCACTACCTTCCTCCATCTTAGTCAGCACCAAGCTTCACTGTCGCCCAGGCTGCTTCTCGGCCACCACCTTCGCTCCAGCTACCCCGCGCGCGGACTCCGCTGGCGCAAGGGCCGCTCCGCCCCAAGCCCGCGCGTCTTCCGCCCACCTCGCACCCTTTCTCTTCCATTCTGGGCTTTCTCTGATACTTGCAGGTCGACGCCAAAGCCGCAGCCTCCGCCTCACGGCTTCGCCCCCTCCGCCGCACCTCAGGACCACCATCTCCGTCACGGAGAACAGCTCCGCCTGCGGCCCTCCGCTCCGCCTCCTCGCCCAGGCGCCCTCCACC
The DNA here is from genome assembly GCA_037367405.1 of Ottelia alismoides. Lineage (NCBI taxonomy): Eukaryota > Viridiplantae > Streptophyta > Magnoliopsida > Alismatales > Hydrocharitaceae > Ottelia > Ottelia alismoides. The sequence goes on along the minus strand of JAZKJV010001077.1, from coordinate 8,616 downwards.
GTCGCACCTCCGCCTCGCGGCCCCGCCCCATCTCCTCGCCACCGTGGGAGCCGCCTCCCCGCTCGCGCCAGCGCCTCCACCGCAAAGTTCAGCTTCAGCCGCGAGGAGGCGTCGCCTCCGCTTTCCCTAGGCCTCGCCGGTCGTGTATCGACCAGCCGTGGCCTCGTCGCCAGCCGACCATCCCGCGGCGCCTCCGCCTTCGCAGCCCCCGCGGCACCTCCGCTTCGCGCGGTACCGGCACCGTTTCGCCCTCGACCTCCGCCCACCACCAACCGTCGGATCGGGCCCAAGCCCTTGATCCGACGGTCCTCCATATGCCACATGGAGGGCCCCCGAGCCTCGTTCCCAGACCTGAGGTTCGGGTCCCCGAAGCGCCTCCTTACCGCCACGTAGGCTCGGGCTCCGAGCGTGAGCCTCGCCTCCCGCGCCTCAGCTTAGGCGCCCAAGCCTCTACCTCGTCAGCCCCGAACCGCAAGCTCGTCAACCCCGAACCTTCGCCCCCTCCGAGCCTCCTAGGCGCACGTGCAAGGCACGTACGCGATGGAAAATTTGCAAGAAGGCCCCTGGCATTGTTTGATTTTGCACAAATACCCCTGCCAGGGGTAAATTTCAACCAGGCCCCTCAAGTTTCTATAAATTACAGATAAGTCTTCCCAGGGACCTCTTTGTACAGAAAACTTTATTTATTTACATTTTAGTCCCTGGAACTTCATTTTATCATATCTTTGTCATACGGACTCTGATTTTAGCGTATAATATGTCATTTCGAAGCTAATTTCGTGCTCTATCTCTTTGCATAAATTGTGGACAGATCTGAGATTGTTCTTTGATAAGTATTATTTGAGGATTTCTGTTGACATATGTAGGGTCATTTTGACATATTTACGATTGAGAATTTAATGATATCTTTTGCAGGAGTTCTGTTGAGGATCTTAAATTGATCAATCCTCTTATGATTGTAGACGATCATTCTTTGATGATTTTATTTCCGTAGGGGACTCGATTAAGGAGATTTAATCTGAATAATTCCCTTTGATGATTGATCTTACCATTTGAGAATTTATTTTCGCAGGGACATATTTATGGTAAAATAATTGATCTATTCTCTTATTAATTGCGATCATTATTGGAAGAATAAATTTTAGAAAATTTGGAGATCAATTGTTATTGCATGATTATGCTTAGAAATATTCACCCTCTTGCTTACTTCTGGAGTTAATTTAAGAAATATTTGTGGATTTGATATTTGATTGATCTGTGATCAAACTTGAGGATATTGATTAATGTTGTTTTGAAGCAAAAATCTTAATCACAGATCCTGGGCTTAATAGTCTCTGTTTATTCTTGCATTGCATTTTCTTCGCATTTGTATTATATTTTCCCCACACAGGAATTAATCGAGCATTTATTAATTATTTAATTTGATTTAAAAACCACGCAACTAAAAATCTCCGTTCCCTGTGTTCGACCTTGGTAAACTTGCCAAGTAAAATATTCCACAACATTCAAAGCTTGTGGTATTTTGACGACCGAAATCCCCCTCCTATACTACAATTCCTCATTATTAAAGAGGAGGATTTCGCGTTCATCACTCTCCACCTCAGAAGTAGCAAAATGACAACCCTCCCCAACAAGGTAACTCTAATGCCCTAGTCTGGCCACTCTTTCCTCGAGGAGCGGGGTATTCCCTTCTAAGTTCAAGTTCAACCGGTTCAAGAAGAGGGGGAAGAAGAGAATGGACCATGGCCAGTGTAGCCATGTATCCCTGGGAGCTCAACTAGTGTAGCTAAGTCTCCCTGCTGCAAGCTTCATAAGATGGAACATGAGTCTCAAGCTTTGCTTATTGCACTATATACACTCCGGTGGGATTATCATTTTCTATCAGACCCACCACTTTTTTGGAGTTCTTTCCTTTTTACATTTTTTGATGTGCATATATACAACATATCTACAAAGTGCATCATATATACATAAGGAGTTTTTCCTCTTGAGCCAGTAGACTATCCCTCTTTTGAAGCATTATTGCAACCCACAACTCCTGTCATTAGACCTCATGGCAACCAGACCAATTTGAGACGCGCTTCATTCACTATAAGAAGAAGAGAGGTTCTGCCTAGAAGTACTACCCTCATATTCTACCCCAAGTCAAGGAAGACTGCCTCCTCACCACCTCATCTGTAGAGAGCTCGGTGTAAAGTGTGGGTCCAAGTAAAGCCATTGTCTCTGTGAGTCATGTTTGTGTTGTTAAGTGCTCTACTTAGGCTCATCGAGATGACATATGATCATAGCCTAGTGGACTCAAAGAATTAAGTCACCATGGACCTGAAAAGTCTCAACCCTAAGCCCTATAATGTTCCTCTTAGAATTAGGTGGATTAAGATCTTAACCAAGCTCCATTTTTCATTTTAATTCCAAGCTAGTTTAAATGTCAACTATGATCCAGGAAAAACTATACAAGTATTTACAAAGATGCGATTTACAAAATATTTACACATGTGTAAAATTTTTGAAAAATGTTTTGAAAACATAGATGTATGCATGAATGCAAGTTTTGCAAAATATTTACACACATTTACACGAGGTTTTTGCAAAATTTTGATTTTCAAAACATTTTACAAAAATTTTGTACTATATACATAATTTTGATATGAAAATATTTACAAGCTATTTACACAAAAGATTTTTACAAACATTTTTACAAAAATAATTTGTACAACTAGCTATGTATGTGCGATAAAAGAATTTTATTTACAAGGAAACATTTTAATTTTTATGGATTATTGGATTTTAGCCATTTTTATTTATTAACACACTCATACAAAGTACGAGCTATGGCTAAAGTATATATGAAATATATACACACCCCCTATACTTAGCTCGAACGATGTCCTCAGAGTCAAGAGCGATGAAGAAGACATAACTCATTCTTAGTATAGGGAAGTGAAAAGGAAGGCTATATACAAAGACGAATGAAAAAAATAGAAATGCAAGAGATCTCAGGGTTTCCCCCTATACTTAGGATCAAGTAATCCTAAGTATAGCAGGTTGTACACGAAGGGAAATCCGAGTGAGAATGTACATGGTCTACCTCCCCTATACTTAAGGTAAAATATCCCTAAGTATAGGCAGCAAAAAAGAGGTAGAAATGAATCAAAAGAAACACAAAAGTCTCACACCCCCTATACTTAGGGTAAAGTGCACCATAAGTACATCAACGTCGAAGATGTAAATGAGGTGTTGGACTGAAGAATAGTGTGATATGGACAACTAGATCTATACAAGTCGGAGGAACAGTGATGATCAGGCGTGAGATGCAATAGATGTGAGTCAAGAGACCACATCTCACGCAAAATGAATCGGGGCAAAATCAACGACCAACGGCTTATGATCTAGATAAGGCTTGAGCTGCTGCCCGTTAATACGACAGGCACTCTCAGAAGACGACTTAGATATATCAATACTCCCATTGTCGTGTACCTTTCTAACCAAATAGGGTCCCTTCCATTTGCTCTGTAGCTTCCCTGGAAATAATCTCAACCTGGCATCGAACAACCATACTCGCTGTCCTGGCTCAAACTGCTTGGGGCTGATATGAGAATCATGCCACTCCTTCACTCTCACCTTGTACTGTTTGCTGCTCGAAAAGGCTGCATCACGAAGCTCCTCCAGGGCTGCTAACTCTGACCTCCTCTGATCTCCTACACTCACTAGATCCATGATAATATCTGTGACTGCCCAGAGTGACCTATGTCTAAGCTCAACAGGTAAATGGCAGGGCTTGCCATAAACGAGGCGAAAGGGAGACGTACCCAACGATGTCTTGAAGGACTTCCGATATGACCACAAGACCGAGTCCAAAAGATGTGACCAATCCTTTCAGTCAGGGCGGACGACCTTCAGCAATATAGTCTTGATCTCCCTGTTCGACACTTCAGTAAGACCATTGGTCTGAGGATGGTACGGTGTGGCTACACGATGGTCTTTGCTGAACTCGCTAGGAAGGGCCTTTACCTTGTCGTTGATGAAATGAGACCCCCCCGTCAGATATCAACACTCTAGGAACCCCGAACCATGAAATGATATTCTTCCTCAAAAATCTGCAAACATTCCTAGCATCTGTGGTTCGGGCGGGGATGGCCTCAACCCAACGACTAACATAATCCACGGCCAACAGAATGTACTCAAATCCCTGACTCCTAGGGAATGGACCTATGAAATCGATGCCCCATGCGTCAAAAACCTCACAGAAGTGAATGGGCTGCATCGGCATCATATCACGTTGTCCACAAGTGCCCATCCTCTAACAGTCAGTACACCTCTTCACGAACTCATCAGAGTCCTTGAAGAGGGTAGGCCACCAAAGGCCGGATTGGAGCACTTTCTGTGCCGTTCTCCTCCCAGAGTGATGTTCTCCTGCCTCAAGCTTGTGGCAGTAAATGAGGATGCTGTGGTGCTCCTCCTGAGGAATGCACTTACGCCAGACGCTATCCCCTCCTTCATGGTAAAGGACGGGATCCTCCCAGTGGTAGAACTTGGACTTCACGAGGAAGGTCTCAAGTCTCTGCCTGGGCCAATCTTGTGGGACTTTCTTGGTAACAAGAAAGTTCACAATATTGGCATACCACGAGAGAGGGGCGATAGCAAGGATCGCATCATCTTGAAAGGTCTCACAAATAGGCTCGATCTGCTCAGAATCCTCAAGATACTCCAATCGGGAGAGATGATCCGCCACCACATTCTTGACTCCAGGCTTGTCCTTAATCTCTATATCAAACTCTTGGAGTAGAAGGATCCATCTGGTCAATTTGACTTTGGCATCCTTCTTTGCCATGAGGTATCAGGTGGTGGTATGATCAATGAAGATGGTCACTCTAGATCCAATGATGTAAGACCTGAACTTATCTAGGGCAACCACTACGGCTAGCATCTCCTTCTGACTGACTGTGTAGTTCCTCTGAGCTGCATCCAAAGTCCAGCTAGCGTAGTGAATAGCAAAGGGGACTCCATCCCTCCTATGTCCTAGCACGACCCCTACGGTAAAATCGGAGGCATCCGTCATGATCTCGAATGGGAGAGACCAATCAGGCGGCTGAAGGACAGGAGCCTCTACAACTAGACTCTTGAGAGTCTTAAATAATGCTAGACACTTATCATCCACAATGAACTCGATGTATTTCGTCAGCAAATTAGTCAATGGTCGGGCGATCCGGCAGAAATCATGAATGAATCGTCGGTAGAAACCGACGTGCCCCAGAAAAGGCCGTAACTGCCGCAAGTTAGACGGTGGACTGAGTTTCCCAATGATATCCACCTTGGCCGAATCAACCTCCATGCCCCTTTTGGAGATGATATGGCCAAGCACCGTCCCTTGAGTCACCATGAAGTGACTCTTCTCCCAAGAAAGCACCAGGTGCACCTCAATACATCGCTGGAGGATGCGGTCTAGGCAGTCAAGACAAGAATCGAATCCATCGCCGTAGACCGAAAAGTCATCCATGAAGACCTCCAAGCACTCTCCTACCATGTCCGAAAAGATGGACAACATGCACCTTTGGAATGTCGCTGGAACGTTGCACAATCCAAAGGGCATCCGTCTGAAAGCATATGTCCCGAAGGGACAGGTAAAGGTAGTCTTGTCCTGGTCCTCTGGCACAATCACCACCTGGTTGTATCCGGAGTATCCGTCCAAGAAGCAGTATTGGCTCTTCCCTGCCAGTCTCTCGATAATCTGATCAATAAAGGGCAGGGGGAAATGATCCTTCTTGGTGGCCTGGTTCAATCGTTTGTAGTCCACACATACCCGCCAAGAAGTGGGCACCCGGGTAGCGATCTCCTCTCCAGACTCACTGACAACTGTAGTGATGCCCGTCTTCTTGGGCACCACATGCAACAGACTGACCCACTTGGAGTCGGAGATGGGGTAGATAAAATCGGCACTCCACCATTTCAAGATCTCCTTCATGACAACATCTCGAAGGTTTGGATTCAGCCACCGCTGGAACTCACGCGACGGCTTCGCGTACTCCTTGAGATAGATATGGTGGGAGCACATGGCCGGACTTATCCTTGGAGATAGACTACACTCCATCCTATCGCCTTGCGGTTCTTTTCAAGAACCCCCCATCAGACGGGATTCCTGCTCTCCAGTCAAATCTGCTGAGATAATGACTGGGTACATCTCATGCTCACCCGCAAGGAACCTATACTTCAGCGATGAAGGAAGCATCTTCAGCTCTGGACAACACTGTGCTGGAGGATCTGGCCTCTGAAAGGTTTGAGTAAAAGGTGGCCAAATCTACATGGGAGAATGAAGACTCTCGCTCACAATCTGAATCAGGCAAAGGTTGCTCTGCTGGTGCATCTCTGCTCTGTGGAATCGGCCTCCTCCCTAGCTGTAGGCTCTGAGGAAGTCAGACACGGTATCAAGTCATCAAACTCAGCCCATTCGAAATCTGACTCCGAGGGATCTGTATCCGAATCACAAAAATCTGCCTCACGATCGGGAACTGCTCTGTGGCCTGAGATGTATCCTGGACCAGGGGTACGCTATCCAAGCTCTCTTCTGCTGTCATCTGTGCATCAAAAAACTCTGAAGGTGAGAGGATGGCCTGTGCGGCTGGGTCTGCCCAAACTACCTCGTCATCTATGATCACAAAGTCGCAGTCCTGGTGGATGTCTCGCCCTGCCTCTATCATCTGCTCTGAATCTGAAGTCTGCTCGAAGCAAGATGAATCTTGGGCTCTAGTCTCCTCGATCATCTCTATTTGTATACTCTCACCCTCGACGCGAACGTATACCTTCCCGCTATCATGATCGGATATGGCCTTGGCTGTGGCCAAGAATGGGCGTCCTAAAATGATGGGGGTATCGGTCACTGACTCAGGGATCTCCATGTCCAACACAACGAAGTCCACGAGAATTTCAGGACCTGAATCGTGACGAAAACGTCCCTTCAGCAACCCCTTCGGCATCTTGACAGATTGATCAGCAAAATGAAGGACCGTCCTGCTCTGTCATAGAGGGCCCAACTCGAAGCGGTCGAGTAGGGCTGCCAGAAGTAGGTTGATCGAAGAACCGCTGTCTAATAGAGTACGATCAAACCTCTGCTCCTGAATATGGCATCTGACATATGGGGCTCCTGCATCTAGCCTCTTGGCTGGCAGATGGTTCTGAATCGTGAAGCATGTGGCACGAGTGAGCAAATGGATCTCTGACTGGTGGTTCTTCCTCTTCCTCCAAACTATGGTCCTGTCTCTGAGTGATCGTTGGAAGAGAGGGATGTGCTTCAAGGCCTCCCGTAGAGTTAGCTGTATCTGAAAATGGTCCATCATGTGTTGGCTGAACTCTAGCTAGTGGGACTTTTTTGGTTTTTCTTTTTTTATGCCCCTTAGCCAAGCGGAGTGCTTGGGGAAGGGGACTGCTGGGTCCTTCTCAGATGAAGGACTAGGAGAGGGTCTGGGCTGCTCAAGCACGGCAGAATCCACACATACATCATCAATCACCACAGGCGGATCAGAATAAATCAAACCCTTTCCTTTATTCACAGAAACATCCCGAGGTACACGAACATAAGGAAAATCAACAGGACTAGCAGTAGAAGTAATGGTGGCCTCAGCACCACCCTCGACATCTAGATCCGCGGCATCAATACCACGCTCTGTCTCGGCAACAAGTCTGGTGGCATCAGTACCACCTCCTCCATCAGGTGAAACGACGGCCTCAGTACCGTCGACTGGATCAACATCCGCAGTGGCATCAGTACCACCGTCATCATCTCTAGCGACATAGCACCGCTCTCCTCCTCGCCTGGCGCTCCTGTAGTAGCATCAAGTCGTTGCTCAGACGAGGCGCCGCCTGCTAGTATCCTACCGCTCCTAAGTGTAACAAAGTCAACATCAAACAGATATGCAGAATGTCACCAAGTGAATCACTAGGAGTGGTGGACTCTGTGAACTCTACCTTCTTAGACTTCCTCTTCAGGCTGTTGGGGTTCGGCTCTATCTGGGCAGGGATGGCGGCCTTCCCTCTCACTATATCCCTCATCTCCTGACGGAACTCGTCCCATCTCCCATCGAAACGTAGCTTGCTGCTCGGAAATGAGGCAGACTAGATCATCCAAGGTGGGGTTCTCATATGTCGGACCATGAGAACCTGACGGGAAGCCTCGCTAGTAGTGAGGCTGCTGCTGCTGCTGGTGAGGGTGAGAGGGGTACTGGTGATGATACTGCTGCTAAGGCTGCTCTCACCTCCAAGGTTGTCCCTGCTGATATGGACGAGGACCATACTGCTGGTAGTGGGATGACTACTGCTGCTACTGAACTGGGGGCTGCTACTGCTGGTGCTGCTCACGTTGTTGGCCGTACTGGCCACCCTGAACTGGAGGCTACTGCTGGGAACTGGTGCCTCCGGCCGACCAGCAGAATCCAGGATGGTCTCTTCGGATACCGGGTTGGGGTCGGTCGTACCAAATCCCGTTGACATCCATCAGCGGCTCCTGCTCGTACGAGGGCGGGAGTAGTAGTACTGCCAGGGGCTGATCCAGCTGGTAAACCATCATCTGAGTGTCCTAGGATGGTGGTGGCTGGTAAGACTGCGGTGGCTGCTGGTACGACTCCA